>JANBPK010000991.1:0-36262 GCA_027579435.1 Candolleomyces eurysporus
ACTGTCCCATCCACTATCCCTCCTCCCCCCAGGACCTTCCCTCGATCTTGATCTGTTCCATGTCGACCTTGCCCCTGGCTTCAATTCGGAAGAAGCTAACCTTCCAGCTGACGATGAAGATGTTGGTGCGGAGTGTTGGGCCGGGCTGGACGGAGATACCGAGGACGAAGACAACTACGACAGTCCGAACCGCCAGCGTCCCGGCCGACCCTCCAATCAGGCAAACGAACTCCTCGATGAGTTCCGCGGGAAGATGGACAACCTGGTGCACGAGTATTCCAAGAAGACCGGACGTACCGAATCCAATGTCGTCTCACACTGGGGGTCTGGTCATGGTTATGCCCGCGTTCACCGTTCAACGTGGAACAAGTACCAGATCCAATACAAGGCTAACCGCAAGCAAGAAAGAGCTCGTGCAGGGAACCCGAAGGCCAATTGTGAGTACCTTTACCGTCTTTTCTCCGTCCACTCATTTATTATCATCTCTAGGTAATGAGTGCTTTGCGGCCTTCAAGCTCCACTATGGCGATAACTGGAAGAAGATCCTTGACGTTCGCGATAAAATCTTGACCGAGAAGCGTGTCAACGAACGTGGATCCCGCCGAAGCTCCGAATTCACCAAGTTCAACAAGATTGTGACCAGAACTGCTGCCAAAGGTCACGTCGTAGGATTTGAATCAGTTACCTTGACCGTCGGCAACAAACTTCACCACGATCAGGGCTTGGGCCACATTGTTGAGTCTGAAGGCGCTCAAGGTGTAAGTTGTGATACCGACTCCTGCATTGTCTTGATCTGACCAGACGTTTAGTTCCTCAGCAAACTTCCTATCAATGGCACCACCCTCATTGGGCTTCTTCAAGACTTTTCTTTGTGAGTTTCCCGCCTGATATAATTTTGTTATGTTTCTCTGACGATGACACTGTCACAGCGGCTCGGTCTCCAAGTCCGTTCAAGACCAGGCAGGACGCCAGATTCAGAAGACCAACCCCAAACTTCTCAACCCTGACTATGTGTTTTCCGATGTTCCACAATCCGAAGCTTCTACATCAACGTCTGTCTCGGTCTCAGCCTCGACTCCACAGCCTTCAGGATCCAACTCTGTCAAACCCCAATCACAGCCGTCGGTGGCTGGTTCCGGTCGTGCACGTTCACCATCTGTGGCCTCGATCTCAAGTTCAGTTGTAAGCAAGAGGGATGGGAAGGATGATGATGACGATCGGGTGAATATCGAACAGATCAAGGCGTACTTCATCCAGGAATATGGTGCGTGCTGATGTTACCTATTCAGTCGACTATGTATAACTGATGATTCTTTCTTAGAACGTCTTGGCTGTCTCAATTTCCCTACAGCACAATTGCCTTGGGCGAAACTCAAAAAATACATCGTCGCTGGGAATCTGACCATTACCGGCTGGCCAGAAGGTGTTCCCTTCCCCGTTGACTGCGATAGTACGATCCCTACAAAGGCTGAAGATCAGAAGAAGGCGAACAAGAAGACTGGCATCCGGGCCATCGGAAGTGCCCAACGCCGCATCCTGGCAACTGCATGTGCCAACCGAACCCTACGATTCGAACGTCATCAAAATAGCCGGGAACTTCTACTCAATTCCCATGTTCCATGGATTCTCGGTGCACGCCCGGTTGACCGCACTCTCGGCCAACGTCAATGCTTCTATAACCAAAATTGCACTCGCCTTCGTGTCCGGCTGCGCAAGCCAGTACCTCCGACAACTCCTCCATCCACAGCTTCGACCTCTGCACCTGCCTTACCCGACGTCACCTCTGTTTTGACACCTCCCAATACTGCTTCTGGTGCGGTTGAAGAACCAGACGCTTCAACCCCGAAGGCTTCGGCACCCGAAGTAGTCCCTACAGTCCAGGCAACCAAGTTACTGCAACGTTCAGCACCAAAATATCCGCCGCCTACGATCTCATCTCCCACTCCCACACCTGCGCCTGACCCCGCTTCCATGGAGTCGACTTCTTCAAAGCCTTCCAACTTGTGGGATCGTCCGACCTTCAGTCATCCTTCCTGCAACCCCGTTTACTCAGGAGCTGCAAAGCGTGGCGCAAATAAAGGAAAATCTTCATCCAAAACCCGCAAAACGCCTGTTCCCGCTGCCTCCTTTCCCGCTGCCTCTGTTCCCGCCGCCTCCGTTCCAGTTCCCTCCGCTCCTGCATTGACACCAAGCCCGCCATCCCTTCCACCTCCCGCCTCAACCCTCCCGCCTGTTCCAGAAGATGCTACATCGAGCTCCCAGCCTGCTCGCGCAACCATTCCCGCCACTAGCCCAAAGCGTCTACTTGAGGACGGCGCCGAGCCAGCGCCCAAGAGGTCTCGTGGAACGACACCTGCCCCGACTTATACTCCCTATCCGATGCCGATCCAGCCCATGATGGGCCCGATGCCGGGCATGGCGTCAATGCCTCCCATGGCGGGTATGCCGCATCAACTGGCGGGCATCCATCCTATGTATGGAATGTCTGGACCGGGCCAGATGGCTCCGATGTACCCGAGCTCAACATCCCTGGATGCAGCTTCTCCTCCTTCCGTTCCCGAAGGTCAATTCCAGATGCCTTACGGTTACTATAACGCTTATGGCTACTATCAGCCGACAATGCAGCCATATCCAACCTTTGCTGCTGCGTCAACATCTTCCGAGGCGGAGAATCCTTCGAAGAAGCCGTAGTGTAAATTGTCGATACCTTCATCTTGATCCGCGTTACTTGTTTTCTAGCCCATCGTTGTTGTCATTTGTCGCCTGTAAATCGTAGATCTTGTGTTGTAAATGAAAAGTTGCTAATTTCTTGTCTTACACAACGTCGTTGCGTCCAGAACGAAATTCTAGCCAAGACTGTCAGTTACCTTAACTATCGAATGGAATGTTTTGAGTGTGTTGAAACATAGGACCCTTAATAGATTAAAACAAAATATACAGGCCGACGCAGCCCAACAAACCCAAAGTTCTAAAATTCAAAAACATAATGCACAACGTCGAAGAGACGAACTTTTCGATTTGACAGGTGACCATATCACACACATTGTAATTGGAAGGTGTTTGACACCTGCAGGTCACTTTCGACACTTGCAGGTCACTTCCGACATCTGCAGGTCACTTTCGGCACCTGCACGTCACTTTCAACTTGCACTTGCACGCTTGACCTATCCCCCTTTGCGAATTAGAGGGAGCAACATTACCTGTTTGACCCTCGAAGCCCAATTTTCGCTTGCAAAATAATAGGCCTTCGAGGTTACACGTGACGTCCAAGTGCGGAGCCAAGGGTGTATTTCGATTGATGAATTGACGGAAACTTTTGATTGGTCTGCGCAACAATGTTCCTGGATGCGATGACCAAGGCTGATTTCAAACGCTATTTAACCTTGCAAGTGTCGGACGCGTCCCAGTACGCCGCCCCTGGCTTCCCCAAACTAGATTGTCTCAACAACTCGTCCTCAGAGCGGTGCAAGAATTTGGACCATATTTACACGAGATCGAGCAGTTGTGAGGAATTCGAGATCATGGGGAAGATAACACGCCAGAGAATCCTCCTAATGAGCAAGGCTGGTCTAAATGGAATGTAATGTGGGTCCATAATTTCAGGAAAGACGCAAGAATGGAATCCCAGTGCACGTGGCGACAAACAGAGTGACACGAGTGATCGTCACCGGTCTGAAGATTTCAATTTCGCCAGCGCGACAGCGACTCGTGAAGATATTTAGAGTGTGCTTCTAGGGTCACAAGGGGCTGTCACAGGGAAGAGAGCAGTTACGAGCGCTGAACAAAATGTCGATATTGCGAGAATCCAGCGGAGCCTCACTTACAATGGTGCCTTGACGATGGGCCAGGATACCGTCCGGATCGGGACGACAGCAGAGAACGTATCGGTAGCTGCACTCATGCACTCTTCTCACCGTTGACATTGACAATGTCAAGACTAACAACTAACCTCCGCCGAGATCAAATGCATACATGAAACTCTACGGATCATGAGGAGAAAGCCTTCTGTTAGGTAAATCAACTCACCTGTGGATTTGTGCTTCTCAGCGATTACCAAACAAATGGTCGATGAAGATATATGGCCGCTTTCTCCCATGTCACGGGGGCAGATGATCCAATTATCGACGCCGGCGTCCAAATGACGGGCTCTCTTAACCCTTGGAACTTTGTCCACACCCAATGAGGGTTGTCATTCGGATTGAGGGCTCCTTGTAGATGTTGAACAGTGGGTCCGATCAATTGTGCGCTGATATGAGCTCCTTCGTCTCCTCTTCCCATAGTCCGTTTGGTGGGTGGCTCCCAGGGTAACATCGTAAACGTAACATAACACTCCCCGCAGCAATATGGAGAGCTACCAATAAATATTGCGAGCCGTCGCAGAGCGCCCGTGGTGCCTCTTCGTTCCCTTCCTCCGACCTGACCATGGAGATCATCTTCCTGGTGGACTCGATCACCATCGCGCGGTATCTGGAGTGGGCAACAAAGACGGAGGTGAGTGTCCTCATACTTTATTAGATATAGCACCATACTAAACAACAATGGGGNCGACGGGTCATAGGCCATCATGTGTGAGTCGGGTAGCCCGTTGAAGAGGTTTGAATGCGCTGAGCATGGGAGAATGGAATGTGTAGTAGCTTTCAATGTCGCATATGTAAGTATCAATCGGCCTGCTACTACAGAATGCCTGACTGAGCAAACTCGCAAAGATATATTATTGTATGACGACCATCGCCGAGGAGGTATACCCCCCAAGATCTGCCTATGAATCGAATGTACCTGACCTTGCTCTCGTTCCAGGTGAACCGGATATGGTCGCACAAACAGAACGTCGGAAAGTTTCTGTTTCTAACAACACGTTATGCACCCATTGTGGCCATAATCTGTAACTTCCTCAGTCAGTGCTGACCTGGCTCGTATGCTGATCGAGGTTTCTAATTGATAGCTCACAGCCAACTTCCGCCTGTACTGGAGAATCGGAAACAAGGTATACTGGATGCTAGCTCTCCATACGAGCTTGATTAACTCGTGCACTTTGTCCCTTAGGGCTGCATGGCGTTGGACGTGATTCATTCAGGTGTGTTCATCGAGTGCATTTCTTCTGTTCACATTGCCGACAATTCGCTCTTCATCAGTCATGGATCTCACCGCAGCAAGCGCCGCGGAAGGTACGTCTTGGGCCTCAATCAAGCCAATGTCTATTGATATCTCCATACTAGCCACCCTCTTGCTTTGCCTATACGCCCTCCTCGACGCGAAGAAGGTCTGGTTCTATGTCTTCATGATTCTTTCATTTGTGAGTCTTCAATGAATTTGCTTGAACTACCTCTCATTGTTGCGGTATTTAGGCATTCACAGTGACAATACTTATCCTTGAGGCCACAGACATCAGCCATCAGCGAGGTGAGGACACTACTTGTGGTCTTTTGCGCGGTTACAAAGGTCGACCTGCAATGCTCAATATTCTCTGTCACCGTCATAGTTCTGTCTCACCAGTTGCTCCCTAAACATTGGAAAAGCCTCGGATACCCTTGCTACTTCGACTCGTCGAGACAGTCCCCCATCATCTACGGTGTCGTCGCCTACATCTCGTTTACACGAACGGCATGTGAGTGTCTGTCTTCTGTCGGGCAGTGAGGGTCTGGTATACTCACTATTTTGTAGTGGCTGCCCTGTTGGCGATCGCAACCTTCCTTCATCGATACCGTAGATCGGGAAGCTCGATGATCAAGGTCATAAGACGTGAAGGGGGTCTTTACTATCTGTCAACTACCCGTGAGTTAGCGTTTAGTGAGATTCTTCGTCGAATGTTAACGACTTACTCTCTACCCCAACTTTCAGTCCTCCGCCTTATCGACGCCATCATCCGGACGCCAAATATGCCGACAATAATTGACCCAGCAGATGCTGTGACCCTCGCTATTGCAATTTACTCGTGAGCAACACCAATTCTTATCTCACCCTCTCAGACCTCAGATATACTTTCCAAGGCTTCGAGTCCTCGCAATCCCAATTCTCGCTAATCGATTACTGCTGAATATGAGGAAGGTCAATGAGAACAACGCGAATACTCTTATTTCCACAATGCTTTTTACGAAGACGCCGCACACTAGGTTCGGGTCGACCACTGACCAGATGGCCTACGAGTTTGGTGCAGATACAAGCGACCATATGTGGGCAAGAAGCTTGTCATAGCCTACGAATAAGTGACCACTCTATTCGTCCCATTCCCTGTATTGCATGTGATCGCTCGACTCGTGATGGTCCTTGAGGCTCGGTACCGTCGGCCTGCGTGCACGAGTCAGGCTTGAGGAGAATTCATATGCCGGGGCTCTCCCTTGCGCGCCCGAGGCTTTCCCAACCACCACTATGACCGAGCTCTCTACTCTAGTCCCGCTCCATATTCACAGCAGCGTCAAGTCATTCGACATTCCACTCGGCGCATTGCAAGCGCAACACCCTAACAAGCGCCTCGTCATTGGCGTTGCGGTAGCCAATCTAGTACGCTTGGGCGGACAGAGCGGTGGACACCATAGGGTTCTGCTCGTTCGGAGAGTGCCTAGCGAAGATGAGTTCCCCAATGCCTGGGAGCTGCCAGGAGGAGGAGCTGAAGTCGACGCCGACAAGACCATCCTCGATACAGTCGTCAGGGAGACTCTCGAAGAGACGAGCTTGAGGGTTACAGCGATCACAAAACCCATTCGAGGATTCGAATACTCCACGTCGAAGGGGAGCGCGATTCAATTCAACTTTCTCGTTGAAGTGCAGGAGGCGATTGAGGTGAAGTTGAATCCGGAGGAGCATGACGAGTACGCGTGGGTTGGTTTGGAAGACCTTGAGAAGGCCTCCGGTCCATTCGGGCAAGAGTCTCGCATGGGGGTCATGAGGGATGTGGTGATTGATGCGTTCAAGAAGTTAGCCGAAGATCCATCCAATTAGGACGAGGAAGTGAAGGAGATGGATTAGTCGGTATGGGCGCCTCGCTCATATTCCAACAAGGTTTGATAGGACGGGCGTTGAGGGTCAGTGGCTGAATGCGGTTTATTCTAGTTCTATCCGTTCTATTTCCGTTTCACACTGCTGTGCATCAATTCCTATGTCGGCGAGCATGTCGGAAATACGATGTGGCATGCAGTCAAAGCGGCGCACGATCTCGACGCTCCTAGTCTGATTAGAACTTACGATACTTCTATCATCAGGGTGTCGGAATCAAACTTTCCCCACTCGACCCCTTTGCATTCCCGCAATGCCACGTTTCATTAGTGGAGCATCCACGATAACGTTGTATCGCCGAAGACCTGTCACATACCCTCGCTGATATGACAGCAACATAATCAGAAAAGAACGATGGCCTCGGGGAGACTCATAACCCAGAATCTATTGAGCCGTCGTTCCCGGGGTCTTATAATAGACATCGTCCTTTGATTGGGTCCGCACTCTTTACTCCCCTCACTGTCACAAACTGTCTGAGAACCATACTATGGACGTCCTTTGGGCAGCGCTCAAGGTATCGAAGGATACAGGCTACTCTCATGGTCAGTCTCTCTTAGAATGAAAGCAAATGAAATACTCTAAATCAGTCGCTAGCTGCGGCGCTCACATTTATGATATGCGATATATTGTCTAACTTGGAGGATGAGGTACGTTCCAAGCATTAGTGTACATGCCTGAACGCCGACATCCGTCGAAAAGATCAAATATATCTGGCGGTGAGCACTATTTCGATGCTGGTACACCATGATTCTAGACCTCTAATGATTTTTCAACAGCTCAAGATGGAACTTTGTCAAGGTGCTATATATATTAGCACGGTATTATAGCCTCATCTATATCACGTTCGCCTTCTTTTCCTTGGGCCTTGAGAAGTGGCTAACTTCCTGCGTTTAGGTTCATCCTCATTTGTCGGTCCAATTTCCCGCAATTCGGTATTCTTTGGCGCTCATCTGTCTTTACCAGCTGATCAGAGCCAGCACTCTAAGCTAGTAAGTATATATTCTTAGCTGTCACTTACCGGTGCTCATCATTCCAATCTTTTGCAGTAGTGAGTGTTGACAACTTGCTTGACCCCATCTCCGAGGTGACCGCAAACCCGGCTGTTCCGCCAGTTGCCAAGTTTTCCTTGGGTACATGACGATGTACGGTCCCTCCACTTCTTCGTCCGAGCAAGTGCTGATTATTCCCAACTTAGAGCAGGGACATTTTTCACTGGGATTCTCTTAAACGTCATTTTCATTCTACGAGTCTACGCTCTATATGCTCGAAGTCAGAGAGGTAGGATCTGGGTCAAAGCTATACTCATTGTCAGAGCTCGCTGACGGGACTGATTCTTGAGTGCTTATCCTATTCGTGGTTCTTTATCTAAGTGGGTGCTCTTACTAGTTGCCCCGAATGTAGATCGATAAACTAATCCCGAGCGTTAACCAGTCGAATTGGCGGTATGTATTGTCGCTTGGCCGAGAATAATCCCATCGATATCTGACGCCGGCACTATCAGTTTGAGCTTTATACCATCACATGGACTGCAAAAGATGTGATCAATAACGTCTTCAAACCACCAGTGTCGGTGTGGCACGGCTGTTTGACAAGACTACACGATTTGCGGAGAACCTTACTGGCTTGGTACAGTGCTTCCCCAGCCGTTAGCTCAACCGGTATCTAACTCGCTGCCAGGATCCCATCCATTCTTGGATCTTGTCCGTGCAACTTCCAGGAATCATACGAGCTACAGACTGACTTAACATCTCACTTTAGTCCTCTATTTCCTCGCTACCATGCTTAAGCTTAGGGAGTCGATTACCCTCCCGAGTGGGGAGAGGGCTAACATCCTCAACGATTGGACCTACATCTCACCCATGATCATGGTCTTCTTCCGTGATGGTGCATTCTACTTCATTGTGTTCGTCCTCCTTCAGATTCACCCGCTCGTACCAACTAAAACTTCGTGTTGACAGAATCACAGGTATAACCTCTATTTTTGGACGAGGGTCAATCGCATTAATCCTTCTCAGCAACGATATCCGTCAAGGCCTTTGTAACAATCCACAGAGGAGGCTGGTATGCCAGACCCGCTCTGGCGTATGTTCTTTCTGCTACTCCACATACCGTATTCTGATAAAGTACTTCTAGGTGGATGTACGCGATGTATTCAATGGCTGGCTCACATATGATACTGAACCTTCGACGCACGGGAGGCAAGGGAACGCCGACACATATTTTTACGTCGGACAAGTCTGTTATCACCGCGATGGAGTTCAATAATCCTCTTGGACAGTCAACGGGGACGGAGACATTGGAGCTTAGAACTCAAGATAGATCATAAACGCGGCTCATCCTCGTGTATGAGCCTTCATTCTGAAAAAANGCGAATACAAAGTTCAAGAGAGGGGAAACGAGGCACCGGCAGTATTTACATGGATTGAGCAAACGAAATGGAACTGTATGAAAGCAGTGTAAGCTACTACGCATCCTCCGGCAAAGTCTCTATGAAGGGTTCGACGTGACCCGATTCCTCAGATACATCGTCAAGTATGTCATCAATGTCCGCGAACAAATCCTCGAAATCAATCACACGGTTCGTATGAGGACTACCTCCCCATCAGTCAAAAGACAATAAGAACAAGTACCAAGAGGACTTACCACATGTATGACATAGCAATAGCCGCCACGTCCGAATATACGTTCATGCCGCTGGGATTTTGGAATAGTAATTCTTCCAGAGTCTTTGATCTAGTCCTGAAGAGAATGGCGACGACGTGAATATCAAAGTTCCCGAACCGAAGGACCCCATCCACGAGCTGGTGAGTATAAGCTTGTCCGCCCCCTGACTCTTCACTCTCTGGAGTTGGTGGGATCGGTCGCAGCGAAGATTTGAACTTCGCAAGCAAATCGTCGAGACGTTTGTGCAAGTACTTCGGGAGCAAGAACCGCGTCTTCTCAACCCAAAGGTCGATCTCCTCGAATTCGATCGGCTTAGTAGAATTCGTAGGATCCACTTCCGCAACAAAATGGGTCGGACTATGCGTGCACTTCGCAGTGAAAAAATTTCCCTTGTGAATCGAGTAATTGCATTGTGCAAGAAGGCTCGTCAGGTGGAAGCAGCGGGTGCTATATGAGCACCACATGTCGGTATGTTTACGCTCTTTTTAGTCACCGGTCAACACAAATCGCTTTCCGAAGGGAACAGACTCACCGAGGTACGCTGTGTACATGCGCTCACATTCGTACTTGTGTCGAGTGTCCCAGTCCTCCTTTTGACAATCCTTCGAGCAATAAACTACCGAGTGACAATGCGAGCACGTCTGCTCTGGCTGTCGAGGCTCACCCAGCTGATGCTTTACGATGCATATGAGCAAGGGCCCGGGACATGGTTAAGTGCGAAATCGAAGACTCACTCCGAGGTTATCGCAAATGCGAACCCGATTTTTCCTGTCCACGAATGCAGACTGTTTGTCGCACACCGCGATCGCGTCTTCCATCAACGCTTGAGCACGATGCGGTGGCTTCTTTTTCTTCAATCCTTCAAGCACGGGATTGGCGAACTGCCTCAAATGCCCGAGCAACTGGGCNAACACCTTTGGATTGGTGGAGTGCGATAGCAAGCCTCGAATTGCGTTCTCGAACGGCCTTATCCGGTTCTCGTCAAGGGCTGTCGGCGGTATAGTCATACAGTCGGTAAGAATCGCTGCCACACTACCGATGATATCTCTGAGATTAAAGACAACTGCAGATGGGGAGGTCGCCGCCCAATTAACCACACGCTCTATGAGTCCCAGAATCTCGATGAGGCTAGCGCTACGATGCTTGAGCACAGATGGGTGACCTCGGGAGCATCGGTACGCAATGCCGTGCAGCGCGTCTCCGAAGGCTCGAGGGGCTCTCTGAGCCATGTAAAGCGTAGCGAACTTGTCGTTAGCCTCGATCAAATAGTTCGAGATATAAACGAGGTAGCGCGTATTACGATTTTCGTAGGGAAGTAGATTGATGTGAGAGAGTTGGAGGACGCCGTGCATGTCCACCAACTGCGCCATCCGCTGGACGGTCCTGCGGACGAACTCCTCGGGCGAGCACAGGCTACCCTTCATGACAATATCAGCCATGCCAGCTGGATTGCCCCGTGTTGTCAGGTAGAACAGGGTGGTGACCGTATCCTCTTGCTCCCCGGTGCGTGGGTTGCGGTTGTTGAAAGGGTACGAGACCGGTTGGTCAGAGTAGGTACCGAGCCACCAGATGAGGCACATCTTGAGGACGGCGGGCTGCTGGACTGCAGCCTTGTACAGGACATCGTGGCAGCGATAGAGCTCGCGCAGGATGAGGGAGGTTATTTCGTACACCTTTAGCCACCCCTCAAAGTCAGTTTCGGGGTTGAAGGTGGCTAGAAGAACACGCATCCAGAAGACGACAGGATTCAGGAAGGCGGCAATCCTCTCTGCCGTAGCGGTGCGAAGAGCCGGGTGGTCCGTGCACCAGGTGTTGACGTTCACGAGAACACAAAGGGAATAAAGAGTTTGGTCGGATAGGTCGATGTGCCCGGATGTGTAGTATGAGTAAGGGACATTGGCATCAGGAAGATGGAGGTGGTATAGGAAGACGTCGAGGACTAAAAGGGAGTAGTATTGCTTCACGTTGTCTAAGTCTCCCAAAGCGCGCAGGTGCTCGACAGAGCCTTCCCTTGCGGCTTGAGCGATCTGTATAAGCGATCAAGCCGGCTGATCTGAATGAGAGCGACAAGAACTAACCGCAGGGAGGGCCTCTGGGGTAACCTTGACTGATGACTTGGTTGGTTTCTTGACGCGTGGGTTGCCCATGGGCCGAGTGGCATAAGAGGGAATAGCTGAAGGCATGGGTATTGAAAGGCAACCCGCGCTTGGTCCCCGTTTTACAGCAATTGTTGTTGTTTGAATGACGCGTGGCTCGGAGCCAACCGATCAACGTAACACTTACTAAAAGGTGTAATGATCTCGGGAAGATAAGATAAGATGAACACAGCCTCCGCTACATTAATCTATCCTTGGAACGTCCTCCGAGTAAATTGGACTTCCATCTCCCCAATAACACCAAACGTCATTCCAGGCATCCCGGCATTCCCCATGACCCTCTCTTCATAGTCCTTTTTCGTCTCGCCATTGCGAAGCACCACATTGACTTTCCAATCTCTCAAGAGACATGATAGCATGGTGAGAGCTTCGATCTGGGCGAATTTGCGTCCCAGGCATGCTCGTGGGCCGGAGCCGAACGTGGTGTATCGATGCTCTGGCAAGTCCGCCCACCGCGACGGTTGGAACTTGTTGGCGTCAGGAAAAGTATGCGGATTTCGATCTAGTCCGACCCGGCCCGTGAATACGTCGGAGACATCATAGGGCACACGAGAAGGCGAAACTTGCTACTCACGAATGCTGATCATATCAATGAAGACAGAGGCCCCTTTCTTGAGCACCACATTGGTAGGTGATGGTCGCTCGACATGTACAACTATATCCTCAGGCATGATTCGTGTGAGGAGAGGGCCAGGCGCTTTAAACGACTTGAGTTCAGTTGAGGCGACATATGTACTAGGGAAAGGCTTACGATATAACCTGCTCGCTTCGATAAAACAGGCCAGCACAAATTTCAACTTCTCAAGTTCCTCCAGACTCTATAAGGCGACAAAAGGGAGAAGTTGGGAGTGAGTCTCGATCGCTTGACGTTCATCGCGCTGAGAAAAGTCTCACTGGATCACGATTATTTTTGAAAACAGACATAATTTCTTGATACGCCTTTTCTTGTTCATCTTGGTACAAGGCCAAAAGGGTAATCGTCTCCGCGAGCACCATCGCAGTTGTCTCTGTTTTGAATAGTTAGCATTCTGACTTGGTGACCGCAAGCTCGCTTACCATGGCCAGCGAACATGAGGAGGAACGTGTTCCCAATCTGATTTTAATCCAATGATAAGAACGTGAGCATCATTGTAAGAGAAAGTGCTCACCACTTCGTTCACGGTCAAGGAATGTTTATTTAAACCCTCACTAGCTGAAACGAGCCTTGAAAACACGTCCTGCGGACCCACCGCCACCGAATTGTCCTCATCGTCGTATGATGTTTTGTTCAATTCACGCGCACGCGACGCCGCAGATGTGTGCATATATTTTTCAACCCACGTCCATGTCCTATGCAGTGAGTTCAAGCTATTAAATATGTAAGTTCCAGACGTTTGCCGTAATATGAGCAGCAATCGATCACGTACTAGGCAATGGGAAGCTTGTATGCCCATTGGGGGAGAATGAAATGGAGGATCACGTTCGTTCGATCCATGACAGTCGTTAATCCCTCTTGAATGGTCTCAACTTCAACATTCGCTTGAGGCTCTGAAGCCACTTCTGAGACTGATGCAGTCATGTCAGCCGATTTGGAGAGGTCACAACCAGCGTCAGACGTAGGCTTTCTCGAGTTCCATTGGAAGGGGAGGCCAAATCCACATCGTCCTATAATCAGAAATGCGAACTGCACATATAAAATGCAACTATGAGGTTCTCGTGGGAGATGCAGAATGAGATAGACGAGCTCACTCGGTGGGTCATCTCGTCACAACGGTCCACCGTGAAGGAGTCTCTCGTAGCCCATCCCACACTTTCAAGCATTTCTTCGTAGATAGACAATGCATGCTTCCTCACTAATTCGTATCTATAACAGAAATTTGAGGTTAGATTCAAAAGAATGAATGGGTTGAGCGAAACTCCGAACAAACGACATACGTTTTACGACTGAACGCAGGGGCCATAACGCGGCGATGGCGCCTCCACATCTCGCCGTTAGAGGCAAACAGGTTTTCGCCCCATTGTCTACAAATGGAAGAATGAGCCGCGTCAGCAGGACCTCAATTAGGACATAGAGACGACGTACGTTAGGACCTGATTCAAATCTCGATCCTTCAACAACTCCCGGTGCCCTTCCGCACTGAGAAGTTGCAATGCGACGTCAAGCGACGAGATGCTATATGAACACTTCCCCGTAATCAAGGGTATGATGGTGACAATGTCGTGCGTCTTGTTGAAGTACGCTTTTTTTTATTTCCCGTTAGTCTTTTGCACGCACCACACCTCGAACTCGAGCTCGAAGCAAAGAAATGGAGTGTATAAACTTACACGTATTCCTCAAATCCCAATACCACGTCGGATTCAAATTCCAACAAGTTGTTGGTGACAATGCTCCGACTGGGGACATAGGAGCAAAGAGAGGTCTGTATCCACGTAGATAATCGAAATGCTAAAGTGAAGATAATAGTGTCACTTTCACAGACTAACGTAGGGTATCAAGACAAAACTCACCCGGAGCTTCGCCCAATACCGCGCTGTGAAATAGGCGCAAGAGAGGCAAAACAAAGCAGATAGCATTGAAGAGAGATCCGGCTTTTGGATACGCAGCAACGTCGCATCCATCACTGGGAGGCAAGGTCAGGAATGACGATGACAACGGGCGAGGGGGAATGCACGTACTTTGATGAAAGTAATGGACAGGGAACGATGCTGAAGGTTCGTTAGCATGCGAGTTCTTGTCGGCTATCAGAACCACTAGAGGATGGGATGGCCGGCTACATACCTAATTCTTCACTTTGCCCACCCTAGTAAGCTTGCTGTCAGGGTATATTGGACGGTGTGCCTCCAGGAATTTTCAGGGCGGTCAATCTCACCTGTTTTTGTGTAAGAAGTGCTGCTGCTTAGGTGGACGGATAGAAACTTGCGGAAGCGTCACAATAAGACGAGAAAACAACGAAACCCGCGACATGCGGCGTGGCAGGCCTGTGGGAAAAGCAGATCGGCTAGGCGGCCGGCATCGGCATGATGATAGAGTACCATGGAGTTTGGGGAGTTTAGAGCAAAAGTAGCAGGCGGCGAGCTCTCGGCGGTGAGACCTCAGGACAGAGAGTGGAACCTGTAGTGGTGCAAGCGTGCACGTGCAATCTACGCGTTCGCCGCGAGGGCAGAAATCGCCCATCCTCCATTGAACTTATATAAACCTTCTGTTTAAACTACGATATGGTTTCGTCACCGCTAGCGGTGGGCATCTCTGGTACCCTTCGTTCNTCAGCCTGGGTACGTACCNAGCGGGCAATATGTTTTCTCTCGGTATGTGGGCGGCATTTGAGCGTCATAGTTGATTCTTCGCTATCCTAGATTGAGGGGAGCTCATTTCATCTTGAACGTCTGGGGATGAAGCCCCCATTGGCTCAACGATGCTGTGCTTTGGATTTACTGGAATAGGAAAGCCTTGTCTCCATGACCGACTACAAAGGAGCGCGGAACGGGATGAATCATGGTTCATAAGTTACCACCCTTTCGCACTTTGCTTTAGTGCGATGAATATCCATTGTCTCGAGCACTACCTCGCCGTCGAGGCTCGATCACAATATGCGGACTACACAATCACCACGAGATTGGCAGAAACCCAGAGCCCTACGTCGAGCAACTAGGAGCAGACACAACCAGTGATGGACTGCAGGCCCCACCCACCACCCAGACGTTCGAGGCTATCCGAGCCAGTGAGATTAGGAAAGATGAGGCGGGCGTGGAGAATAGTTAGGGGATTCAGGTTTCGAAAACGGTTTCAGGCATGATTTGGTTACAACCATATGAGGGAGGCCTCACAATATAGCCTGCTCGCCTCGAAAAAGCAGGCAAGAGTAAACTTCAACTCCTCAAGCTCTTCAACGCTCTATGAATAGCTTATTGTGAGAAGACACTAGTGAGCTCCTCCCATTCCATGCCTGAGGCCCTGGAGAAAGCTCCCCAGGTCACGATTGTTTTTGGGAGCGGGGATGATTTACTGATACCCTTTTCTTGTTCGTCTTGGTGCAACGCTAATAAGGCGATTGGTTCTGCGAGAACTATCGCCACGGTTTCCGTTGAATGACAATTTGTGAAATGATTCCGAAAAATAAACCACAGACTCACCGTGGAACATGAAGGTGCTCCCGATCCAGTGAGCGAACGGCGGACAGGGAAGCCGTGAGATTCATGGAGTGAATGACTACAGCTAGCGAAAGCGCACGTCTTCCAACCGGACGCAAGGACCATAACGCGTCGATGGCGTCTCCCGTTCAAATTGAATGCGCGCACAGAGACCGAATGTCTGATGCACTCGGGAAGGATTCAAGCAACTTGAAGAATGTGACGAGACGACTCAGGTAGTAGGCCATCAGGAAACCTACAAAATACTTTCGCTCTCTCTGAGACTTTTGCGCTTTTTTGGTCCATTCCCCCGCCAAATTTGGCTTAGCTTTTCGCCAAAAATAGCGTCAACTTGTCAACTTTTGACCTTTCAGCTTTCTTCGGCTTGAGGGCGTGTGAGAGCGCTTGAAAAAGTACCAAAAGAAAATGTTACGTTTACTGATGACTAGAGGGCGAATCACGGCCGCTGATTTTAAACATGGATACCCAGGTTTCTTCATCTCAATTTCCTACCACCATCGCCTCTCGTGCGCCTCATAGAATGGGTTCAGTGACTCGGAGTTTGACCGCATTTTTGGTACCTTCACGCCAAACGTCTTTGCTTGATGTGTCAGAGTCAGATACGCGATTCGAAACGTTTAAAACCCTGACCTTCAAACTATAAATCAGCACCTTGGAGCCCTTCAGCCTCATGTTGGTCATTTCTCCCTCTTACATCTAGGACGGTCAAGGGGCACAAATCACGCTCCTTGTAGCTTGGCATCACCTCCGAGTCCGATCTTCTGGAGTGTCCAGGACGAAGCTTCCTTAGACATCCTATAATAACAACGGTAAATGATGAATCTATCACCAGCACTACCTCAAAATCGGAGCTGCTGCAATGGATGTCCATCACTTAGAAGACTTGATCACTGTAGGTGCTTGTGGAAGCTATGCAAATCGCGCATGGTGGTACTAGACAATGGGTTACTGTGAGCTCGAAGCCTGGTCTGGGTGAATTAGATCCAGTGCTGGTTTGCTTATCCTCTCAGTTAGTGCCTTGGTCATAACTTTGTAGTCTGTGTTCAGCACAGTAATTGGTCTAAAGTTTGCAATGTTTGTCCTATCTTTTTTCTTGTGAATGGGGCACATCCATCCACTGGCAAAGTGGGTCCCCTCCTCAGACCAAGCTCAGGATAGCAGCTGCATCATCGGAATCTTGTTTCTAACCTGGCTGCTCCTCATTCAGGGGGTCAGTGGTAAGGGCTTTCCATAGTTCAATAGGGATACCATCCAGACCTGATGCTTTCTCATTTCTAAAAGAAACAATAGCACTGTGGGGATCGCTAGTGTGCTGCGTGCGCACACACGCGCCCACCATTACACATGTCCAGATTAGGGGGATCGCCTCCCTATTCGAGGCACGTGCGCACACGGTCATATGACCGTCTCCATTCCTCTCGTATCGACTCCTGTTGCCCCAAGCGACCTCCAAAGGCATCACACAGGATGACAGAGCTCTGCAGGACTCAACTCCTGACCAGTAGTTGAGGCTGCCGAGGTTATTTTCATGTGTTTTTTNATAGCTTAGTTTAGGGTACTTAGTATAGACTCAGGAGACAAGTTCTCCTCAGTTGGATTCCCCCTTTTTGTTTTTCCTCTCACTCTCTCTCCTTTTATCTAAAACTCAACTCAATAACATTGTATTTTCGCTTTGTTCTATCTATCAAGTCTACGCTGCTTGAGGACAACGGCTTAGGACGCCTCTTGAGCTATCCGGTTTCTCCCTTATGCACTTGAGAGGGATTACCTCTCTACAGCACACCTGATTTCATCTGTTGTGAGGGGGGTATCAAAATCTTTTGNCTGCTCCACTGTCAGTGAGTGCTCTAGTGCACTGAGTACCTCCTTCTTAATTCTTCTACTGCAGTTGCATTGTCTTTGTGGGCTGAGATCCTATCAATTGCATCTTCTACAATATTAAAATCCCCCAGCATGAAGTCTGGTTTGGGGATATTTCTCTTCCTAAAAATCGGAGCAAGATCTGCAAAATGCTCAGTTGCACACATACTACTGGGTCTAAACAAGCAGTAATCACAATTCAATTATCCTTGGGACAGTAGCGCCTTCCTACCACCCGGTATTTAACATGAACGATAGCAGAAGGGGTACCAAAATGCTTGAGAGATACAGTCAGAATCTGCAAGGGTCAAGTTTGCCTGGCTGCCTCTCCTCACGCCGCAATTTCTTGACTGAATAATGAACGGGCAGACTTGCTGGGACATCGTGAAGGCACACAACCTTTTGGCGCCCGTGTAATAGAGATAATTTACCGGATACATAGAAGCTCACATCATGTTGACGTGTCTCTCGAGGGATTGTACAGTTGATGTGGTGTTGCGGAGTAGAACGCTGGGAAGATCTCAAGCTTCGTCAACTGTCCTGAGGAACCGTGAGCGAGACCGAGTGCATATTTTACTTTGCCTTGAGGCCGGGCATTGACACTCTACTTCGTGGGATCAATTCTCAATTACACTAAGAAGGACCAGATATGGTCAGAAATACCGGCCTACTAAACAAGTAATTGACATTCCGGAAGTATTCGGGAACCTCGGAGTTAGTCAAGACCCGGGTGCTGGTCTCTCTGAAGCTACGGCGTTTTCAACTCCCGAGTCTCGACTTGGGTGTTGTCGTCAAGTTCAAGTTGCTGCTGCCACTCTGGGTCATGGGTAAACGAGTGGTTGAACTCGAGCCCATGAGGCAATTCCTGAGCGATGCAGCTCGTCGCCATTGTCGTAAGTCCTAATCTTGCTCTAGACTCGTCTCGGAGATGCAAGACCATTCGGGATGCGAGGACGGCGTGGAGGACAGCTTGGGGACTTCAGCGCCAGTCAATTCGTTGTGATTCTGAATGAGCATCATGAAATTATGAGTGAGAGTTGGTGGAGGTGACGTACATGGTTGTCATGGGCGAAAGCTGAGGCTGAAGATTCGAATGTTATAGTGAGGTAAAGTGAATAAGGGCGTGTGCGCTTGATTGAAGAGATCAAGACGTACGGCGGAAGCGGGAAGTATGATCCCATTCAACAAAGTCATTACTACGTATGAGGGGGATAGAAATCAGAGCAAAGTCACACAAAGGAAGGCCATATGGAGTTACGCACATGCAATAATCACCAGATAAAATACACCATCACGGTAGATAATCTGAACCAGCCTATTCTCTGTTGAGAGCCAGTGGTGTCGGAAACCAAACCATAGGCAAAGAGCCGCAGTTACTGCATGGAATTAGCCAAATATCAACACTGGAGAAGGATCACACGGAAATCAAACTCACAGACACCGTTATACATAACAAGAATTGCGCAAATCATCAAGAATATGTGCCCGTTGTCAACAAGCATACAGGAGCCGGTTGGCATTCCTGGTGTTGGTACATCTGCAGGACGAAAATGCGTTCGCTCGGTCAATTTCGTCACGTTTAGAGGAATAAAACGGAAGGATGCCTGACGTACAGCTACCCCGACTGATATGCAACTGATAAAGCCCGAATCCAATAGGGATCGTCTACCGGTATCCATGAAGATGAGTTAGCTATGCGCTGGCAAGCGGGTTCATGGTGGAGATACACTCACGAGAGCATTGAGACACAGAAAGATTGTGAACTGTCTGCTTTTCTGAGAAAGCGCGTAAGTTCGGATGTATAGGAAAGCTATTTTGAAGAAGTCGATCAGTCAAAACCTTGAAAGATAGTGGCGCGTGACGGGATCTACTATTACCTTCGGCCGTGGCCATGAACAACGGTATTCCAACTGGATGGTTGCATTTTCAGCTGCTTCATCGAGGCAGAAACTCGGTATACGTACTTGCGCCGACTCTATGAATCACCTTGCACACCTGGATCTCGAAAGATTGCGGTCAGGGGTGTACGTTTGTTTGAGTGGTGGAAGGCTGCAGTGCACTCACCGTTGGGGAGAAATGCTGGGAATTATCAACTAGACGCCGAAAGCAATGAGTCTATTACGAAGATAGATGCCGCTTCGGGACTGTCGCACTTACATAGCACCGGGAGAGGCACGAAAATCAAGGGAAGGTAACGATTGAGGAGGAAAAGGCCCTTGACGATGCTCCACTCTGCGGGCCATATCACCCTGGCCTTTATAAATCATTTGAGCCAGTTGCAAGGTTGATGAGCCTTCGACACGTTATGAGCTTGCAACTTACTCACCTCAATATCAACAGTTTGGATGTAATCCAAAACCTTCCGAAGGATATATATATCGTGTTAAACAAGGGTAGTAGAGTATCTGAGACCCTTGCTTACAATCAAGGTTAAGCTTGCGGCTGGTAGATCATGATGATCGTAAGTGTGCGTGCCCCATGACTTCGAGTCCAAGGCTTTAAGATAGCGGATACATACCGCTCGAGTACTAGGCATAAGTCCATATTTATTTCAATCCCAAGACAGGTTGTTATCGTATAAACGATTACTCGAAAATTAGGGAGATGACTCACCCCGGGGACGATTGGAGGAATGAGCGTCGTCATGGTAGGTTCAGGAAGATGAGACGATAAGGAAGAGGAGGTGGGTGGCCGAGCGTGAAGGAAGAGAGGTGATACCAGGGTCAGATTCAGAGTAAACACATTGACTGAAGCTAAGTTGTTTATCAATACGCGCCTCATAAGACCCTTCGGTTGGAACTTTGTTCCGTGCAGTGGCAATAGAAGCATGAGAAGCGGGGCAATTGTGCGCCGAGATAGTAAATAAGGCAAGCTAGTCGGTCGCATGATCACTTCACCACGCGGAATCAAGCGCATTGCCTGACGTCTTTGATGGAGATTGAGAGGTCAGGATGTCAATGTACTTACCAAGTTCAACGTGTAGCACTGGTTGCTTCCGAGTGTCTGGGGTTCCCGATTGTAAATCCATTTAGGTATTGCCTGTTGCGTTATCAAACCGATGACAGGGCGCGCCAATTCCGGCATTGCTGGGAAAGGCCAGAATCTCAAATCGGGCTCTATAAAGACACAGCCTGTTTGGAATTCGCAGTGTGGACTCGCAAAACATCCCTCGGCTTGAATCCTCGGCTGAAAAGCCTCCTGCGGTATGCATCTGATAAGTCACTCTGCTTCACGAGGTCCGTCAGGTAGGTAAGAACGAGTAGTTTCATTCGTACGATGTGAGTCTGATTTGGCATCTTTTACGAATTAATAGCTTTGAGGTTCGCTTCTGGTACTTACTAAATTGCAGTCCTTCAAGTTACTCTGAATATGAGAAGCTCACCCCCTCACTGTCTCCGCGTCAGGTTCCCTTGACGATCTCGCCCTCAGTGTCGCTGTGTCGATGATATGGGCTCAACATATCTTTGCCTCGTGGAAGAACTTGCGCTGTTCGACTCGGAGTAGAACAAGTCTCACTTTGAGAGAAACGTCAACTACATCACAACCGAGAGACAGACAAGTGTGAATTTCTCTTCTTCAAGGGGTAAAACGCATGACTCCAGCTGGGAGGTACTGGTGCAAAACTTGAGAGGCGTCTACTATTCCAGCAGGACTCTCGCATAAAATCAATTTTCGAGCCAGGGCTACAAAGACGAGAGGACAAATCAGCCAGCTGAGAGCTYGTAYRTCAACTCTAACACCTACGTCTTCTATGTCTTCTCTACGCCCGTAAAGCACTTTTGTAGGGAACGTACAAGCCTTTGCGAGGTCTGCGTCGCTGGGTCTGTGTATTGCTCACMCTGTAATGGGAAAGACTCAAATAAAGGGAAGTTGTCAGCATTTAATACTATAGGGACATATCTGTATCAATTGAGGACTAACTCAACCACTGCCAATGGATCTTTGGTGACAATTTGCTAGATGCTGCACCAGTGAGGCGAGTGAAAATTCTGATCGGAGAAGATAGCGAGAGGCAAGTCGTTGGGACAAGGTTAAGAGAGAGCACGAATTAAGTGGGATCAAACTGTGGTGAAAGCTCGGAAGGACTCTCCGCCTGCAGGCGAGACAGGCGTGCTTGAGAACAACGTTCAAACCCATCATTAAAGCAAATTAATCAAAATGAAGATGCAGCTACATGGACACCAAAAAGTATTTATAAAGAAAGACTGGTTCTCACTGCAAAAGACTACCCAAATTATGAACGATGGAGGGGATACGCCCATCAATCTTGGTAAGCTCCCCAACCAAATCAACCTGTATGCTTGCTCAGCACCACACAATCAACGAGAATGTGTGAAATAAAACGCACCCAAAGCTTATTCTGTCTCCTTATCCCCTTGTCACCAAGCACATAATCACTCAGCTCATTGACCTTGTGCAAGTTGACATATGCACCTTGCAAGTGGCCAGGGTTGTTGGACAACCCAACTGCAGCATATACAAGCTGTCTACCACCTTCCTCTGCCTTTCTGGCAAGAAGCTTTCAAATGATCCGCATGAACAGGACCTCGATTCCAGTCAACTCCCTGGCTAGCTCAGAGTAACAGAAGCCAGGGTTGACAGGAAAATGAGATCCTTCATCCAATTCCAGGCACCGATCATGTGATAAAATTGTGGCAGGGCCTGATAGAGGGTTGGGATTTTCTCATGTGATAATATTTGCTAAAACACATGGGGCACCTGAATTTGATCTTCAGAATGACACCACTGTAAGAATCAATCAGAATGTACTCTAAGAATCTTGATGTGCAAATCAAGTATTTCCCACTCTGAGTCATGCAATCAGTACCTTTGAAATTCCAAACAATTTGCAGAAATCATCCTGTTAATTGACTAAACTCACAAGAAAGACATACAATGCGACAAGTCAGAGACAAGTCAGAAGTGATTACATCAAAAACTGCAGCTGCTAACCTCCTTTAATTTGACAAATTGTTCAATCATCAACAAAGTTGATGACCAGTGAGTGTCGACATCATGAAGGAGTTCCAATGGCTGTTTATTTGGATGAAGTGACTGTTGGACACTTGCAAATCAGTTGCGACAAAGTGAAGATAAGCATATCTGAGAGCAAAGATAAACATGGTGCAAAATGCCAAGAAAGCGAGTGAACTCACAAATCACACCAGAGTCCATACATGAGCAATTATGTCACAATCAGGCGCAGTGGAAACTACCTCCTGTTCAGGATCTATCTCCTCATCATTTACCACAGCAAGACAAATATTGGTCACCACACTGAGAACTACTTTGCAAGCAAGATTTGTAACATGTGGGAAACATCTGCCACACTGAATGAGCATCTGATGTGATTGCAAAAGAAAAGACATACCGAATTCGGTTGTCTCTTGCTGAGAAAGGGATTCTACATTGATTCAAAGATGATGCAAGATGGACCATTATCGTGTCATTGTTTGATGCATTGTCGATGGTCACCCAGCCAATCTAGATTAAAGAATGAGATTAAATTGAAATGGGGACTAATCAAAAGACCACCGACCTTTGCTGCAATGTTTAAGCAATCCAGAACATGAAGGAGTGCTGTGCCAAGGTGCTCTCCAGTGTGCCTTATGGAACACTAAAAGATCAGCCCGCAGAGCAAGATTTGTGACCAGACCCTCAGCAGTCTGTATGGTCTGTACTTCAATCCAGTGCGCTGTGACTGCCATAAATGGATGGAGATTGGAATTGGACCATAAGTCTGTCGTCAACAAAATCCTACCAACAGAACCCTGGGTCTATCATCAGAGAAATAAATTGTAAAATGGATTAAACATGGAGTTTCACTTGGAGCTCCTTCATATAATCCTTCCAGCAGCTCTGAGTGTGGTTCCAGACAAATGTACAGTGAGGAATGTCAATGTCCTCATCAGCGACAATGAGGTCAACAAGCATGTCGATGAATTCATCATGTGTGTATTCAGGTATATTGAGCCCCAAGGAGCCTAACACTGGCTGATTCCCCTGCGCTGCTCGATAAGCACTGACATGCTTCTGGGCTTTCTTGGCAGTGATTTTGATACCCCAACAGTCACATTCAGCAACCCAGTCATCCCTGTGGTTTGCATAAAGATGGCATTGCAGGGTACCAGTGCCTGACTTCTTGTCGTATCTTTGAACACATTCTTCAGGATTGGTGGCAGCCCTTGAGCTAAACCATGAGGAATTGAGATCAAAAAGCAAAGGAGTAAGTCAAAATATAGGCTCACAGACAGAAGATGCAGCTATAGCACTGCGAGGAAGCATCTTTCTGAAAGAAATGCCAGACATCCTTAGAGTTGTACCGCTTTGGTGAGCTGCAGTGTGACTGAGAGTGAGAGGTTGCATTGCTTTCAGTTGACCCAGTAGAAGAAACCAAGCTGGAGTGTGTGCAGCAGCTGCAGCTGGGACTGTGGGCACCCACTCATGAGCACTGAGTTTCAGGATGAGCTACAGAGCTCAAGGCAGAAGGAACTCCAGCCTCAAAAGCCTCAGTGCTGGAGAGAAATGGATTCTTGGCAGGGTCAACCAAAGGCTCTGAAGGAGTCATATTCACAACCTCTGGCTGATTTATGACCACAGATTGTATTGTAGCATCAGCAGGAGATGGCAGAACTGGATTGAAATGACTAGTGATGTGAATCTCTTGTTTGGGTTGAACGGTACAAACCAGCGACTTGAAAGGTGGTTTCCAATGCACCATTAGTGTAGATTCTAAGTTGGACAGAAGGGCTAGTGGTTGGTGCTGGCTGTTTTCCTTGTGAACAAGTACTATGCCTGGCTCCTCAATCTCATTTTATTGCTTTGAAATCAGAGAATGCAGGCAACATCTCTCAACACAGTCTAGGTGTTATGGATATCCTCTCTCTTCCTCCCTTTTACTCWATCCTTTTTTAACAGACTCGTTGTTTCAGGNTTTTATTAAAGTTCCTTTTATTTTCCTTTCCAATTATATATACATAAATCCAAGTTTTACAGAATAACTTTTACCTTTACAAATTATAACGGACTTTGTTGAATGTATCGTGTTGTGAAGTTAGCAAGTGTGATGAGACTTGAATATGATCAGAACCAGCATGGAATCATTTCCGTGCAGATCAAATCAATTAAGCGCTCCCTAAGCAGCACATCAAGACTCATTCACACACGAACCATCTTCCAACTTCTCTCAATTTCAGGAAGCTTCTTTGAGCTTCCTTGTCAATCTATTGAATACTTAATAATTCTTTTAGGTTCTTGAACTCAGTAGAACCACAACTATAAACTTGTATATACAGAACTTGTAAATACAAAGAAAGTTAGCTGCTTCTATCCAAATCCTACCTTCTGAGATCTTTGCATAGCCAAGCGCTGCAAAGACTTGAATTACAGTCAAAGCACTATGCTGACTAGAATTCATTAAGTAGTATACTTTTAAGAAGTCCCAGCTATCTCTATCTCCTTTGATCAAACGCTTGAACTCCAATAACCCATCAATTTTGTGTATTCACCAGAATACACCAAAGTTACAACTAGCTCTGGCTAAGTCGCAACACTAGGCCAATCTTGAAAGAAATTGTGCAAGAGCAGGAGGAATTGAAGCATTGACAAAAGGAAAGGAAACAGAAAGGGACATCATCAACATCAACATCACTGGATGGCAGCTTACCAAACTTCCAGTAATATGCAGAAACATGATTATAACCTTGAACAGATTCAATTTGTATAGCATCATAACAGTGTACAAGATCCAAGTGATCTACCTCTACTAGTCACGACTACAATTAGAAACCTGCCCTTGCTCATCATATGCAAGCAGTTCAACAAGCCTCAAGCACTGCCATCAAAGGAGTGCAAGGTTGGCTTTGGCAGCCTCTATTTCGATGTCCAGGTGTTGAATTCTTGAATTTGTGTATTGGCGCTATACAGCCATGGCCAGGTGATTGGAGCTTGATGTTGTATTTGGAGCTGCAGGAAGGGTGGGAGGTGCGGTACCTGGAGACTTGATGGTTGGTCTCCTCTGAGCTAGGTGCACTGAGATCGGGCTTTGCCAGGTCACAAGCAGCAAAGCTGGTTTCAATGGGGATTTGCTGTGTAGCTGCCAGAGACTGAGAGATCCTGGGGTATCCTAAATCTCTGTCAGCCCTTACACAATGAGATCTACAAAATATGCTGACCTGCTCCAGATCACTCTCATATGGGTCTTGACTCATAGAAGAGCATCCCAGCAGTGGCTGGTCAAGTTCAACTTCAGCAGGGTCAGATGTTGGGTACAAGTGGGGTGAAAGACTGATGCCTTCCATTGCAAAGGCAAGTGGACAGCAGGGAGAAGAGGTGCAGCAGGTGAGACCACAGGTTACCCAATGGAAAAAAGAATACATACACACAGGAAATGGAGTGTTTTTGACCACCATTCCATAGTCCTGATGGCTCCACTCACCCAAGTTAGGCAATGCCACAATGGAAGCCCAGTCTATGCAGAATACTGTTAGTGACTCAAAATGTGTCTTTGCTAGCATTTCAACATACCTGGTGAGGGTCATATGCCATAATCAATGTTGAATGCCTGGCTTCCAAGCACATCAGGCAATCCAGTCAGAGTTCAGTGAAATTCAGAGGTCCAGTTGGGTGGATGAGTGGGAAAATTGAAGGATTTTAACCTCCTAGATCCCTCATTGGTAAAGGGAACAGAGTTGTGTTGAAGATGGACACAGAAAGACAGGAACAACAAGCAGCAGGTGGTAGTGAAGAGTAGACAGCAAAGCGTCCCAATTTGGCCTTGGGTTGCTGGGTTAGCCCGAGTCAACCCATGACTCGGTGGGTTCAACTGGGTTAGTGACCCATCCAGACCTGCAACCCATTTTGGTAGGTTTGGTTGGGCTAATGATGAGCTGGGTCAAGCTCAAATTCAGTTGGACCCAATCCATGGCAACACTAATTCAGGCAATATTAGCACTTATTGACTTAGCAAACTATTCATCAAATTCTTGAAGCTATCAGCTACCTTATGAAGACTTCTGCCTGGTGAGTGTCAGTGAACCCCCTTGTAGTGTGCACAACTCTCCCTAGTATCATAGTTTGCTAGGCAAGGCATACTAGTTAGGTCTTAATTATTATTGTGGTTGTTTTGAACACATTCACAAGGCCTTCATGAACTTAAAGTACCATTGCCAAACCATTATACTTATTTATTCCCCAATCTCCAGAGGGTTTGCTTAGTTGGAAGTCAGGGACACTCCAACTCTTAGGTTTCACATACTTCCAGAGGATTTTTTTATATACCCAAGTCAATTCCAAGGTATTTTTGACTTGGGTACTATGGGGTTGTTTTGTGTGCCAAGACGGTGCTTCAAGCATCTGCAGTCATCACTCTGGCTGCTGTTTTCCACTGCTGCTCTAATTCAAGTCAAAAATGCCTCAGAGCTCACCATGCAATGCATTGACCACTTCAGACAGGTTTGTGAACTTTACAAACAACTTCACAAATTTTAGACAGTATTTACACATGCAGTGCCTCAATGCCATTTAAATGGCTTTCAGGTTTTCTCAACATATCACACTGTTCCCCTTGCCCATTCTGTTATGAAATTGCCATTGCCTCTTATCATACCAGCCGCCTGTGGCTAACCTCGACCTCTCTATATAGATCCCACTGCCTGTACCTAGCCTCTCCAGACTTGTTCTGGTCATTTATACATTGTCTCTTTGTCTCTTTGTTGGTTTCCTGACACATTCCCAGAATATGGATAACTACTTGTACACTCAGTAGACAGAAAGCTTTGATCCCAAGAAGGTCTGATATTCCAATGACTGACTGTTGACAGGAAACAAGTGCAACACTGGAGATAATTTTGCAGAAATGGGAAGGATTGTGTATGGTTAAGTATTTGCATGGACAGGCCATCAAGGCTATTCACCTGAAAGACATGAAGGAGCTGTTGCATTGGCATGAAGATTTAAGAGATGTAACATGATATGATAAATACATCCAAAATGCGAGACACAGGGAGAATAAACCAAAAAGTAGAAAAGAAAAGATAGGAATGAGAAGCAAATGTAGGCATCCAATCCAATTTGGCCAGGCTTTAAATGCAAAAGAATGTGTCAACTGAATTAAGTCTAGAACATGATGTGATGAATAATTGAAAGTGTGGATGTTTGATTGGAAGGAAGGGAACACACATAGTAGGGTCTGGTAGATTGTGTATCAAGCATTTTGACCATACTGATCATTCCTTTACTTCTTCAACTGTGGTCTAGCATCAATAGAATTCAATGAAAGATAGAGCAGATGGTGCACACATCTTGACTTGTGGAGAAGTGGGTCTGGAATAGAATCACAGGCCTGAAGTTGTTGCATGAAAAGCCTCAGGCTTTGCTAAAAAGTGGATAGGCTGAATGGCAAGAAATTCATGGTCATGAGAAAGCAGACTTACATCCTATACAGCAGAAGGGTTGAATGGCAAGAAATTCAAGTTTGTGAGAAAGCAGACTTACTTCCTACAAAGCAGATGGGCTGATTGGCAGGAAATTCAGGTTCATGAGGAAGCAGACTTACAAGCTATACAACAGATGAGCTGGATGGCAAGAAATTCAGGTTCATGAGGAAGCAGACTTACGAGCTATGCAACAGATGAGCTGAATGGCAASAAATTCAGGTTCATGAGGAAGCAGACTTACTTGCTATACAACAGATGAGCTGAATGGCAAGAAATTCAGGTTCATGAGGAAGCAGGCTTACAACCTATACAACAGATGAGCTGAATGGCAAGAAATTCAGGTTGGAAGCAGACTTACATCCTATACAACAGATGAGCTGAATGACAAGGCATTGAACCAAATAGACATACCGTCTAGTCGGGCCAATTTATTCGCAACCATGATTGTTTATATGCACACCCAAGGAGACAGGCACGCAAATGCAGATGAATTTGAGTTGATCAAGGCACATCGTGTATTTTGCAGGATCCATGAACGAGTTCCAAATTACCCAATAGTATCAGTGTGGAAGCGTTCTCGGAAAAAGTGAACAATTTACCATGATCTCGCTCGTTCTGAGATGACGAAAATGCATAATCTCGGTTATCTCCTTTCTTGGGCCTATCCTTTCGTACTTCCGCCTGGAAGGGAGCGTAAACCGAGTTTGACACCGTCGACTGCCATTGTTCTGCTCAGCACTTCCTTGACTCTGGTTAAGACCAAGTATCTTATGAAATTACGCACCAAATAAGCCACCCTTGGTCCAAATATGTTCCAAGTTTTGTCTTTCCACATTTTGGACACGTCTTCGCAATCTTCGTCAAAGTCTTATCCCCTTCCCGCTTCACCAACATGCACATTACCAGCTCCTCCCCCAGCAGCATTACATCACTCCAATTCCAAGCATCGACCAGCTTTCCGTTCAAACGCGTGATGCAATACCGCTTCTCGACGACACGCTTCTCACCTACCTTTCCTCTGAAATGCTTGCCCAAGATATCGTGCAGGTCCTGCGATGTCAATATTAGTCAAATGCATGTCGCAAAAGTTTTGGACGGAACCCCGAAATTCTCTCTCACCTCGTAGGTGGCGACAATCGACCAAGGGAGTGTAAAAGTTTCGCCTAGCGCGTCCGTGAGGGTCACTGCGTTTGCATTGCTGAAGCCCACAGTTTGAGGCGTTGTCATTTGGAGACGTTGAAGCGTCCGTAACAGCTCTGCTGCTTCCCGATCTGTGACAAATTTGGTGCATTTTCACGTAGGAGCACAATCTACCACCGAAAGATGACTCACATTCTGCGGAGTTGTTAATAGAGACAACCTGGTCGCCTGGACCGTTGTTGATATTGACTGTCATGCTGCCAACAGAGACGTTGTTGCAATCTGGCAAAATTTGAATGCCGCACGGTGCAAGCTCTAACAGTGGTGATAGCGTTATCAACCAGTCTCTCGCTGCAGACAAGCGACTCACGCTCGACGTCACTGGGCGGATAACCAGCGTCCTTGCCCCGTCGSAGCTTCAGGAAACCCCGGCGCAACAGYGASAGAAAAGCCATGCGCAAGCYCTTGCCYTKGTTYGGAGGTGWATTGCCAGTGCKATCCATGTCAAGACAGCGGYTCRATGGTCNGAGSAGAGAAAGGAGACWCTTGGGKGAAGYSTGGAAGCAAGAGCRGGTATKGTGACGAAGGRTGGGTGTCAGGYAMGAGACAGCCTGTAGGTGAYAGTGATATGCACAGCCGTTYGATAGATCGAKTAGTTGRGCGCTTATCGCACGATTCRGAGCGATAAGACTAATCGGATGTTCCAGAGTTTTGGTACAGCGTCCACGGGGACGAGAACGACTGACTTGTCTATTCATTCTATTCGCTCGATCGGGTATACATACATTGTGAAAGCCCTCATGTTCCCAATCGAGAGTCATGTGAAACACAGAAGAGGTATGCAARCCTCGAGGCCTGGTGCCATTCCACAGACTTCCTGATGCCCGGGGGCCACATCCGGCAAGGTCTCCATGTATTGTATGGCTCGGCGCTCACCAAGTGCGAAAGCTGGTACGCGAATGGAAGGCCTCCCCGCTGGACGATAACGGAGCTTGCGAGAAAGAGGCGACGTTAACAAGGCAATCGATGCGAGAACACCAAATGCGGTCAGAAAGGAAATTGCACTAGATTGAAAGGATTGTTGACGAGGAGGACAAAAAAGTACTAGAANCTTGATGATACGGGCAATCAAGCAGATCCGAGCGATCGATACAGAGAGGAGAGCTCCAGTCCGGGAAGCGCACGTCGGAACCTTTTTATGCCGCTCATACTATGATTCCGTTTACGGACGGAAGCAAGAGCGGCGGCGGCAACATATTCAACGGTTCTGTTGTATGGAGTTCACTAGGAATTCGTCAATTGCCAAGAGAACTGCTCAAAGAGAAGAGATAAGTGTGATAGCCTTAGTATACATATTAGTCTGGGGAAAGGGGGAATGAGACCAGGCAGACGCTGACCGCCTGATCATCATCGTATTGGGACAGAGCGATCTAGGGCGACACCGTGCTGTGGGCTCGCGTGATTCCTTTGTCGTAGCAGCTGACCCGCTGGTTCTATTGGGAGAGGCTAGCAACCGACCGCACTGACTGTGCTTCCACCCGCAACCCATGAGGCCATGCACACCCACTCACCCACGGCGAGAACGATGCAGAGCACAATTGAAAGACGTACTATGATAATTAGGGCTCCAGCTAGAGCATACCCAGTCCGATGCGGCTCCCAATGCATCCCATTCCCATCCCAGACTGGTTTTGGTCGGCGGCTGCGTGTCGGGTGCGGTACCCRCATCTTTGCCGGCCAAAAAATCCGGTCTGCCCGGGCCGATCGAGTGAATTTGAAGAGATCTAGTCAGTCGAGGAGAAAGAAAACACGCACACAGACGCGTCGAGTCGCTCCGAGGCGGCACAAGACAGTGGCGCGGAATTGTTTGCCACTTGCAACCGCCGCTGACTGCTTTTCTCATGGTAGGTTACTCCCACCTCTCAAGCCTCATGCGGAGGTGCTCACCTTCACCTTGAATGTGCCGCCTCTTCTCGAGCCTTTTAACTAGTTTGTTCGGTGAAAAGCCAGTAATAGACAACAGGGTCGCCTTGGAGATAATACTCACTTTCCTCGAAACATTCCAAGTCCATCGGTACATCGTGGTGGGCTCGAACATTTCATGCTGGTGCGTGGCTCTTTGGTAAAGCTCGGGAACGCTGTCGTACTGATTTCTCTACCGCTAGAGTCCAACTGTCCAAGTCCTGGTCCAGGCCGCCGCTTGCACTAGCGAGAGCTAATAAGCACACCCGGGGACGGTACGTTAGCTACGCTGAGCATAAATTTGACACTCGGGTTGGAGGGTTTCTCTGTCCAGGTACGTCCGTCCACCGAATATCACTTCCACGCCATCTTTCCAGACTTGATTCCTCGTATCCCGACAAAACGCAGTCTGCGACACCAGTGGAACTTCGCATCTCCAAGCAAAGATCATTCCCGGGACGAATCCAACGAAGAGACTTTTCCTCTGGTTGCTATTTCTGGCCCCGTCTCTCCTCTCAGCTGAACCATTCCACCACCGGTCGCGCTCCTCCTCTGCATATAGTGGTCTTCGCGCTCGAAATCACCATCTTGCCCTCATCTCTCTCTTCCGGTGTCTCCACCTCATCGATCACTCATAGGACTGCCATCCTCCACAGAACAACCAACTCCCAGAATCTACCGCTCGGCCATTGCGCCAGTCCCCGCAAACGACGGCTCCCTCTACATACTCTTCAAGTCCCATTCCTCCGAGAAGAGCGAGAACTTCTATGCCTACCCACCGATCGCCCCGCATTCATGGACGCAACAGGAGATAGTCTTTCCAGAGGGGGGTTGGAAGCATTGAGGTTGGGATTGGGATTGGAACTTTGTAACCTCCTCGCCCTTCCCTCTCCCCGGCCGTGCCAAACTACGCATCCTATCGGGAGACAACGTCATCATGATATTCAGCCTGGATTCGGTATATTGACCATTCATGCTGTTTGAGTGAGTCTACGCTCGCTCATCCCCACCATCGATTCCATCCTCCGCTGATCTCTCTTCCCAGCTCTGTCGCAGCTCTGTCACAGCCAGACTCAAGATCGCACTCACGACCAGCACCTCTCTCGAACTCTCTTATCAGTCGGCCGACAGGAGAGCACGTATGCTCGCCGTTGCTCCATCTCACCTCTCCATCGCGGTCGAGACGTCCGCCGGCATCCTCAAGGGCTCTATCGCGCTCAGGTTTCCAATCGACTTCCAATCAAGACGACCTTTTCCGGATCCGTTTATTGAGCCATGGGACTACCAGCACAAAAGGTCACTCGACGAGGTGAAGATCATGGAGGTCTTGCCTTGCGCCGAAAAGGATAGCAGTAGTACAATGTAGGACCCTTTGCACGGAATGCACTTCTGGACGACACTTGCGACTGCTCCCTGCATCCAGGTATATCACCTCGATTCGTGTTACGAAGACAAGTGGAGGGAAGTCTTTGGGCAAGGAGCTTTTGAGTCACACCTTTCAATGCCTCATTCTCTCCCATGCAAGCTAGGGATCGTCGAATCTGCATTGACGAGTTCGCAACCAGCATTGTGGAGTATCTCGAGCCACTCAGGAGGACACCACCAGCCCTTTTGTGATTCAGGCATTGCGGTCAACAGGCGAAGCAGTCGGACACCGTTCTACATGAGGTTGCTGTCAGTGTCGTTTAGCGGCGGTCTGGAGAGTGGATTTAACGGTGATTGGACTGAATATCATTGCTCCAGTCCACATACTCGTTCTTTCTCCGCAATAGCCTATTCACTACCTTTCCAAACAATAGTCTCCGTTGAAAGGATGTATGCCTTTGTAGTAATGAATCAGCGTCGACGATTAAATGCCCTGTCAACTACAATCAGCTACTCGTCATTGATATCAAACACCGTCCTCGCAACATGATCCGCCCTCCTCTTCGTGTGCTTGATAAACCCAAGGTAATCCAATTCATGCAAGGCCCTGATAAAACGAGCTTGTACTTCGATCTGCCATTTCTCCTCCGTCTCTTCCTCTTCCTCCTCGTCATCCTCGCCTTCGTCCATACCATCATCGCCTTCTTCAGGTTGCTGCCGCTGTTTCCCTTTCTGATTCTTGGTGGGACTCTGCCGGGCTTTCTTCGTAGGAGATCTCTTCGGCGTCGCAGCGGCACTAGCCTTCCCGCCACCTCGACCCTTCCCTTTACTCGGCGAAGAAGAACCGCCGTTCTTCCGTCCTCTCCCTTTCCCCCTCGCCCTCTCTTTCTTCACCTCCTCCCTCTGTGTCTCCAAAACAGCTTGGAAGCTCTCGAACCAATCGTACACGTTAATCAACCTCCCGCTGTCCAAGTACCGTCGGAACAGGATGCTCGTATCTGGGAGTCTCCATAAAGATTCGTCTGAAACCACCGTCGTCATCTCTGCGACTTTTGCCCCTGGAGTGTTTGCATTCGGCGATGTTGAGGAAGGTGAGGCAAATTCGAGTGGGCGTAGGAGGCCTGACAGGAGGGAAGCACGGATCGAGGGGTTGACGAGCTGAAAGTAAATACAAGAAAAAACGTTTCGTTAGGGAATGGAATGCCAGAGCGAGTGGGAGGGGGTAGGAGCTTACTTCGGAGGGGAAGGGCGTCATACCCGTATACCAAACTTCCCATAGCAGGATGTCCTCCAGCCGTTCGAGCAGTAGGTTCCTATATAGGTCAAAGAAAGGATGTGAGGATGAGTTGAGCTGGTATTAAGAAAATAAGACGAACCTAAGGAAGTCGTCGACCCAATCTGCCATTTCAGCAGCGACGGTTTTACTGTTTTCGTCAGACGCCTGGCCCTGCGTCAAGTCGCTGAATTCGGTTTGTGCCGCTTTCAAATTCTCATCGCCCTCTGCGTCTATTGATTGCAGGAATTCGTGTATTTCATGGGACAGACGATGCAGTTGGTCCGGGTTAAGTTTCCTGCATCGAATGGAGAAAGGTTGGTTAGATTTCGTTACAAATCGAGACAATAGGGAAGTGAGAAGCCTCACTTCAAAATCAAACTCAAGTACCCCAAACTTCTCTCCAGCCCACTGCTCTTCTCCTTTCTTTTCAGGAACATGCCGCCGAAAATCGCGCACAGATCGTTCTCGAGGTTCCACGCCAACCCTTTGTACCCTTCTCTAACAAAGAAGAGCTGCATCAACCGCGTTAGGTGAAACGCAATCCGTATCGATTTATATCGGTTTTGGATTTTCGAACGGGATTCATCGATCAGTTCAATGATCTTCTCTTTGGCTGCGTCCTCGCCAGAAATCCCGTCCACAGCGGTTTCGTTTGTCGCCAGGATGCTTGTGAGAGCAGCTTCGAGGAGAGCAGGGGATGGGGTTGAGGGGGTTGAATAGAGGAGGGAGGTAAGTGGGTCGACGGAGAAATGTTTCATGTAGACTAGCTGTATAGCGCTTCAGTCAGAAACCCTGTTTGTAATGAACGAAAATGGGGTGCTGCGCATACCTGGATGAGGGTGATTAACGAGTCCAATGTTCTGTTATGCCTTGTGAAGAAGTCGGAGATGTACTCCAACGCTGCTGGACCGAGGATGACATCAGAGTCGAAGAACGGGGAGAAGAATGTCTATTTTCTCGTCAATATACAGGTGAATCGATTGAGAGAACGGGAAAATGCGCACCTGAAGCAGTATTTCGTTGAGGACAGACAAACCGTTAGGAATAGCCACAGTCCGGATCCTTAGGCACGCAAGCGTCGCCCGTGGATACACAATGTGCAGGTAGGTTGGGAGAGGGGTTGATAGCGAAAGGATGAACGATAAACGTAGTTCAGGTAGCTGCTGGCTTTCATCGAAGCGTCAACAACCACAATCCAGTGAGCAATAGGGTGGACGCGACGTACCTGCAGATATAGAACACATCCTGCATCACCGTAGGATCAAACTCCTCAAAATTATGCAGCACTGCGAGCAAGACAGGTCTTGAACCTTGAGTAGAGACGTAGTGCTTGTACCATGCAGCGAGATAGTTGATGTCGTAGTTTGCTAGTCTTTCAGAGACTTTATGCTTCACTGTGCAGGTTGAGATAAATTGCTGTCAATCGAGGATGTAGGAGCGGAACATACCTCGAGGAATATCGTCATCCGTGTCCTGCACTAGCCCTGTGATCAACGCCCGCATTGCGCTGGTCAAATTGACGCAGTCAGAAGGGTAGAGGTGGGTAGATGGTGTGTCCAAGCGACTGCATACGTCGTTCAGGAATGATGCTCCAAAAACAGGGTCTGTCAACGGACATATGAGAACCCTAGACCTTCTATCCTTCGGTGAAAACATACTGGATATCGAGATGACTGGCAGCTCTGGATGTGGCAGACCAGGTACCGCACTGTCATCTTCAACTTGCTGTATCACTGCTTCGATATGGGGTTCCAAAAGTTGTTTGACGATGGACTGCAAGGGAGCGGTTCAGCGGTCGCCCATGAATGCCATCAAATCAGTAGGATCGCACCTGGATCCTATCAAGGCACGTTGACCAGGCCTTCCTGTATGTCTCAAAACGTCGTTCATGGGACTCCGGAAAGCCGAGCTCATCCTTCGGAGCGCCAGGCAGGTTTGCAGGGCTAGGCTCGTCGTCCCCACCAGCGTAAGGGATAGAGAAGGTTGTCTGGAGGCCTGGTGGTCAGTACTCGAGCCTCTGAAAACCATTCTTCACTCACCTCCTCTAGAGTCCTGTCGTCACTCATGCCAATTCGCAAAGAGGTTCAATGGATGCCGTGACTGGCACACAGGWYCKAWSTACSTRCCTRTGAYTGTGWGAMMCTSGMAGTGACCATGTCACTGTCTGAACGCCTGGTGCCTTACATCTAACAGCGGCCTTCTGAATCGCAGCCGTAGGTCGCTTGCTGAATTAGAGGACAGCTTAAATATTGGTGTCTGCGAGCATGTGGCCGCTTACGGAGAAG
>JANBPK010000992.1:0-34466 GCA_027579435.1 Candolleomyces eurysporus
AGTGGGAATTGAGACATGTATGCTTGGTGGAACAAGATGATAATAGCCAATATGCCGTGCAGGCCCATGCTGCAAGAAGTGACCGAGATATTTTGACCCCGGTGTTTGTGTAAGGCAGTAATTGTACTGGACCTTCCAGACAAGCTCAGAATTCTCCATGAAGACAGACGAATGTTTAGAGGGATGGAGGTCATTACAGCAATGAGGGGAAGATAGTAGATTACAAGAGTTAGAATACAGGATGGCACGTCCAATTTAACAAATGCAAGCAAAGGAGAGGATGCTCACCATGGTTAAGCGTAAAAGTCATAACTTTGGACCATGGACCGGACCAGGACCGGGACAGCTCGCAATGAACGTGTCCTTCAATTTGGAGTCTGGAGTTTGCCCTTGTACTCCGGAGTTTTGCTTTCTTGTCTGGGCTTTCAATTTGTACTCTCGGCTTTCAANTTTTTGGTCCTGATTTGTAGACCAGGCTTCCAGTTTGTATTCTGGGGTTTTGTAGTCTCGAGCCATTGGTAGTCGGCTTTCAACTTGTACTCCGGGCATCCAATTTGTAGTCCGAAGTTTGCTCTTGTACTTCCGGAGGTTTGCTTTGTTGTCTCGGCTTTCAATTTTTTGTCCTGATTTGTAGTCCAGGCTTCCAGTTTGTATTCTGAGGTTTTGTAGCCTGGAGGAGTCAGTAGTCGGCTTTCAACTTGTACTCCGGGCATCCAATTTGTAGTTTGGAATTGATTTGTAGTCCGGTCTTGATTTGTCCTGTTTTCCTGGGTAAGTCCGGGCTTTTTAATTTGTACAAAGTCGTGTAGCCCAAGGCAATTTTGTGGTCGAGTGCTGATTTGTAGTCCGTGCTTTCAATTTGTCCAGGGTTTGGCATTGTAGCCATCAATCTCCGTAGTCTCGTCTTGATCCTTCGGCCAGGCTCTCAATTGGTCCAGAGTTTTGCTTTGTAGCCTGGTTTGATCTGTAGTCCTGATTTGTAGCCCAAGGCTGAATTTTGTAGTTCAAAGTCCTGATTGGTAGTTGAGGGTTTTGTTGTCCGAGTCCTGATTTGTCCGGGCTTTCAATTCATAATCCGGTCTTGATTTGTACCCCGGGGTTTTGTGTTGTAAGCAAAGGCTGTTTTCTAGTCCGGAGTTCTCAATTGTAGTCAGGTTCTGCATTGTAGCTCAAGGCCAAGTTCTGTAGTCCAAATCAAAAGTCCGGAGTTTTGATTTGTAGTCGAGGCTTTCTATTTCTAGCCTGGAGTTTTGCATCTCTATTAGTCCAAAGCTTACAGTCTGGGGTTTCAATTTTTAGTCTAGAGTCTTCATTACGGTCCAGGATCTGGAGCAGCTGCTATTAGCTCACTAATCTTGCAGCTGCWCCATCCTCTGTTTCTCCCAGGCAGCAGCTGCTATGTATCATTGGCCCCTAATCTTGCAGCTGCTCTCTCCTCTTCAAGCTGGGAATGCACTGCAGCTGCAGTGTCAATCACCCACCAATGCCTGTGCAGCAGCTGCACTGTTAACCACATGCTCCCTTCCTTAAAGCAGCTGCAGCAGCTGACATGTATCTAACCCTTGTTTTGTCACAGCAGATAAGATGTATACATTATAGGTTTGTGACTATGAACCCTGAGGTGCATTCATAATGAGGGCGAATAAGCGGAGCAGCTGCACCCAAAAAGAAAGCAAAAANGACACAGCAGCCGCTTGCACAACACATATGAAGAGTGGATTTAGACGATGCGGCTGCAGTCGTGGTCACCATATGCGCGGCCTAGTAGACAGTGCGGCTGCTGCTTGTATGACAAAGTTCATAGGCAATCTAAACAGTGCGGCCACGGATCGGCCAAGAGAATTATATGGTCATCTTCACAATGCGGCTGCAATGAAACTACCAGATTGGTAGGCCATCTAGACGCTGCAGCTGCTGCATGTACAGTTGAACTCATGTTGTCTAAACAATGCGGCTGCTGATCAGCAGCCAAATTGGTAGTGTGGCTGCTAGTTGCACCCTCGACTGGTTTACATTGTTTTGCTACTGATAGGAGTACCATTCATGAATGTTGCCGAGCTTTTTAATACTTCTCAATCCATTTTTTCCACCGAGGTTTCTCATGCCGGGATTCCTCAATTCATACCATGCAGTCAATTTTGATTCACATCTTTGCTGCCGGGCTTTTGAAATATGTCAGGATTATTGCCTCAGTGGGTGTGTATTCTATGGTATCTATCATACCAAACGATTTAGATCTAGCTCGAAGATAAAATGATCCACCGATGTTCTCAACCACCGATGTTCCACAACCGTCACTATTGCCAAGGCATGTTGGTTCCATGTATCATGCCAAATGTTTGTAGCTTGATAATGGCCTACCGATGTCACCTCCAGCGGTGTTCTACACTATCACCTGTGGTAATTTGGTACAAATAAATCACCGATGTTCTACACTCCGATATCTTACCTCCACCAGTGTTCTACACCTATCGCCTGTGGTAATTTGGTTCAAATAAGCCACCAATGTTCTACAATCCCCTTATCAAGGCATGTTAATTCATGTATCACTGTAGCTCTATAATGGCCTATCCATGTCATACCCGCCGCCGGCTTTTGACACTATCGCTGAGGCACGCTAAACTCGTGTTGAATATTCCGCTCATTACCGGCCACCGGTGTTTTACCTTTCATCATTGCTGTGCCTGCATGCAGGAATATCAACTGATTCCATAGCCAAAAGAAAAGAAAATTGCAAGAAATTAATACAGGTGCAAAATTAATACGGATGCAAAATTAAAGTCCGGTACGTCTGTAAAGCGGCCACCAAAGAAAGTCCAAAAGGCGTGGAGGGAAGAGGGGTTGACGAAAGCTCACTCATCACTGCTCTGAGCCGCCGCCCTCCTCACCCGAGCCTCCTTCCTCCTCACCCAAGCCTCCTTCCTCCTCACCCGACCCTTGGTCACTCTGAGCCAGATTGCCGGCCGCTCTTTCTTCCCCCGAGTCATCAACTTCGGCCATTTCAACGTCGCTGGCTGTTTCCCTCTTTCCAGACCCCTGAAGCCACTCTCCAAGGGCTACGGTTGCCCGGTGGGCATCGTCGGCCACAGCCTGGAAAGTCTGAGAGAACTCCGAGCCGAGTGAGATGAGTGCGTTGAGATTTTTGATGTGGTCCTCGAGCAAGTGGTGAGGGACGCCGGGGTTGAGTTCTTTGAGTTGATCGCACCCAGCAATAATCTTCTCGATACTCTCGGCAAGCGTTTTGGAGCTGTCGGCCACTGTTTCATCAACCCCGGTGCGGATGGACGAATGGTATTGAACTTTTTGTTTGGCATCCTTGAGCAGGGAGCCACAAGCTGCCATCCCCAAGGTCATGGCGTCCATCTGGCTTTGGATAGCCCAAATTGCAGACCCTTGTTGTGCTTGGGTGAACTGCACCTCGGCCCAGAGTTGCTCGTTCAAAACTTCAGGGGGGCGAGTATCCTCGGTCATGCTGTCNTGCAACGGGGTCCTCGATTTCCTCACCGGGCTTTTCCTTGGACTTGCCCTTCTCGCCGGCCTTGGACTTGGACTTTTCATTTTTGAGACCCTTGCTACCCATCTCCATCACCTGAGAGAAATCAGTTGAGGAATTTAGTGAGAATTATAGTCATACCCGGTTGCCGTTCTTCTTGCACGTGGAGTGACGGAAGAAGTTGCACATCAGGCATGATGTGCCTTGGTCCATGACCAAGCACCAAACAGGGCAGTATTCCTTGCAGTAGTCACAGGGCGATTCGTTGGCAACTAACCCTGCAGGCGGATCGAGCGATTGGCCCAGAAGTATGGCGGCCTTGTTGGTATTCGACCTTTCTTTTTTGGGCTTCATCGCCAGGTTGGTTTTAATGACTCCTGCGAGCCATGAATCGTATGCTTGCTTTTCCTCTGCAGTGGGGGGCTCCTTCCGATCCCTGATCTCTAGTAGGAAGTCGACCGTCGCGGTTGGAAGGTACTTGAAGAAGTTGCTTCGGGGTCTCGATTTGCGTTGGCCAGAGGGGGGGGTTGGTAGGGGTTTTCACCTGGCCGATGTTTTTACCAGACTTTTTTGTAGGGAGGGACCTTCGTTGGATTATCGGAATCGAGCTCTCGGAGCCGGTATCACTGAGGATGGCCACTGATTTCGGCTTCTTGCTCGTGCTCCCTTTTTGACCGGACTTTCCCTTTCGCTTTGCTCCAACAGGTTCGTCTGCGTAACCGCTGGAGTCCGAATCTTCGGCAGGGTCATAGAGAGCCTCGCTGTATTCGTGCTCCTCTCTGCTGGTGCAGGGTCTCTGCTTGGCAATTTCCTTTCCCTTTCCCTTTCCCCCACCGGCCTTTTCCTTTTCTCCAGCGGCCTTCGACGTCTCACCTGACTTCCCACCAGGGATTTCGATGACAACCCGGAGTTTGACTTTGCCTTTTGCTGGTTCATCCACATCCATGGCCTGACAAGTATCAGGTCTGTGATTTTGTGCGCGTACAGTTAGAGCTCACCAAAGATTTTGAAGATTTTTTTGGGGCCTGCACAGCCAAGGTTTTTGAGGTGCTCCCCTTGGAAAGTATGAGATTGAGTTAGCGAGTCTTTCTCTATTACTTACCTGGTTACTTCCCACCAGGGTTTTGGGGGCTGATTCGCCGGGTTGTTTTGCAGCCACAGTTTTGACGGGTTTTTTGGGCTCCCCAGCCGGGGCCTTTGGTGCTGAGGGCATTTTGGGTTTTGAAGTTTTGGGGGCCTGTAGCTTGAAAACTCAGAGAAGAAGCCCGGTAGAAACGGCCTTCTTACCTGGGTAGACGTAGCCGGTGTTTTTGATGAGCCTGCTTGAGACTAATTTTGAAAAGGATCAAAACGGTGCTCGACTTAAAATGTTAGAGAACATACCCGGGTGGGCTGCTGAGCCGGGGTTTTGGAGCTTGAGGCGACAGGCTGTTCTGCCGCCGTAGTTTTCTTGCTTGGTGGAGGACCCTGTTCCCATGTACCTGGCCAGTCGATGCCTACAAAAATGCCTGCACTCACCTCTTTCCTTGGTGGGTTTTTCAAGTCGATTGTCGGTGGCTTTGGAACGGGCTGCTTGGGTGCCTTGCCTTTGGAAGCCGCTGGCTTCGGAACATCAGTGGCCACGCTCTGATTGCTATGTAAATCCTTGCAATGACTCGGAATCACAGAATACTTACTTTCGCAGGTCGCTCGCCTTTCGACGAACCTTTTGGCTTCGAAACAACGGTGGCCCGACTCTGATTGTCAAGGAAGCATGGTAAGTCTGCGATCATAAAAATTCGGAATTACGGACACTTACCTTTCTCCAGTCACGAGTGAACTTGTATTCACGGCCATCCCGGTGAGCTTTCTGTGCTTCCAAATACTCGGTGCAAAATTTTGCTACGACGGTGCCCATCATTTTCCGTTTGCCGTCCCTATTGGTGTCCCGCAGTTGACGAATGATGGCCTCCTACAGATCGGGTGAAGCGAGATTAGCGTGAATTTGGACAAAGTTGCAATTCACTTACCATCTTTTGCCCTTCTACTCGGTAGAGCTCCTCGTCGCTCTGGTGATTGAGTATGAGCAGCAAGCTTTGGAGATCACAAATCGCTTTCTTGACGTCRGTCATTGTTTGAGGGACGATTTCGCTGGCAAGTTCGATGATGAAAGAAGAGAGACAAGATGTGTTTTCCCATCGAAGCGCAATTTACAAATTTTATTAAGATTCAAGTTCAGCTGCCTAAATCACATGATGCTGGAAAAACTTATAACCTTGGTATTGCCAGTGTTCTACCTCCTTAATACTTGACCACCATCATGAGCGACACATTCAACTCTCCACTTACAAGTCTGGCTGCGAGCCGTATGTTTTTTCCTTATCAAGTTCATGTGATGATCAATGGCATTTACGACATTTCTGCTTACGACATCTCTCCAGCAACTTCGCTACCAGTGGATATCACTAATCTCCGTATGTCCGATTAGCCGGTCCTGAGGCCTGAAAAGCTAGCTAATTTTGAGATAGATACTTCTTATGAAACCCTTGCCCAGAACACCGGTGTCCAAACACCGACGATGAACACCGAATTTCCGATCGAGGTGGACGACATTACAGCAGATCAGCAACCAAAGCCGGTGCTGACTGGCAATGTGACCCCCGAGGTTCATCCATCTCAACTTCGGCAGCGAGCGATCAGGCGCCTTTCGGTTAACCATCAACACTGGCTGGAGACTCGAAACCCATCCACCAGGGATTGGGTGCATAATCAGCCGATGTTTCAGGATAGGCATCCCACCACTTTTACTGGCAGTGCCTCAGATATCCCATGGTCTCCCTCTATGCCACCAAAGGAGTGCAAGTCTTTTTGCCTATCTCATTGGTCTGCGAAGCTTAAAATCTCTCTAGTTCTCCGTGAGTATCCTGGAGCGACCGATGATGACGACATACCCACCGGGGTTTCTGCCAGAGGTTTGTCTTTCCATCTCGTTTCTAGCTAGTTAACCCACTTGTCATCCAGCCACCGATGATCAAAACATTGGCGGATCCTCAGGTGTGTATACCTATCTCGATATATCATGCATGGTATTTTATCCTAGTTACAGGAAACATTGGCTGTGTTCATGGTGGAACTGCAGGACACAATGGGCATGACGGCGAGGATAACACCGGTAGGACACCGACCTCTGCTGAACATTCCCTTGGCCCAGGTCAAAACATTGCGAGGAACACCGGCCGTGACAACCTTCGAACCTATGCACACCGGGGAACGCTAAGGATAGAAAACCCCGGCACAACCATCAGCACCCCTCCTACCACAGGTTTATAATGCGATGTCTATTATCCGGCTTATTCTTACGAAATATTCATTGTAGCCGACTCCAACACCAACACCTCCATGAGCCGCCGGACTTGGCGGATTGTCCATTCGTCAGCCACCAACTCCTGTATGTATTTGCCTTGACCCCAATTTCCAGCGACCTAAGCATCTTTGTAGCAAATACCACTGATAGCCCTGCCACTGGAAATCTCAAAACACCAAAATTTCATCTTCTCTCAGAGCTGGGTAGGATTCAGTTGAACTCAGCTTTATTATCAGGTCCTGATATTTCCCTTCCCTAGACAAGCCCGGTGTAAAAGATGCATCGCCCAAGGTCTCGGAAGCAGGTATGACTGAAAAACTCTTTTTGACCTAACTTGAACCTGGCCCATAGAGTTATCAGAGTTAAGCTTGAAACTCGGTGATTTCTCGATTCACCAGGCAGGATCATCGACCAAGCCCAGTGGCTTCGATCCAGACAGTTTCACAATAAGCCCTAGCTTCGAAATGCCCCCACCTTCATGGCGGGCTAGCCCTGGTTTTTTCCCTCCTCACTTTCCGGATCTCTACTCCCCTCTCCCATCTCCGGTTGACAAGCGCCCTGCCGAGCTTTGCACGACTGCCTCGAGGTATCCACCATCCTTTGCATTCGCGGTCTTGTCCAATGCTGCGACTGGTGATCTCAAAGAAATGGACACGTCTGCTATGGCAAACACCCCCACCGGCGACGTCGCTCGTAACCCCTCTCCAGAATCAAATGGGTGAAATTCCCTCCAAGACTCGGATTTCAATGTAGGTTCCGATCGTGCTGGTTCCCCGATGGCTGAAGATATTGGGGACAGCAGGTTGTACACCGGTGGCCGGGGTTCCCCCACGCAATATATTGACCCATCGAATCATTCCGATGTTGGCTCTGTTAGATCTCAGGGGGACTCCCATCTAGGCTCTGGTGGCCGATCTTCCCTGCAGGACAAAGATTTCGACGTCGGCTCGGATAGGAAATCTTCCTTGAAAGACGAAGACTTCGACGTCGCCTCGGATAGTCAACGTTCCTCGGTGGCAAGTGTTCAGCAGGAGGAATCAGAGGATGATTTTGACATCAGCCGAGATAGCCGACCTTCCTTGGCGGCCGGTGCTGAGGAATCATCCTTGAAGGATGAGGAGTTTGACATCGGCTCAGACAGTCGACCCTCGGGTGCAAGTGTCGAAGAATCACCCTTGGAGGACGAAGACTTCGACGTTGGCTCAGACAGTCGACCTTCCTCGGCGGCAAGTGTCGAGGAATCATCCTTGAATGACAAAGACTTCAACATCGCCTCAGACAGTTGACCTTCCTTGGCGGCCAGTGTTGTCGAGGAATCATCTCTGAACGACGAAGACTTCAACGTCGGCTCGGATAGTCGACCTTTGGCAGCAAGCATCAAGTTGGAGGAATCTTCCCTGAAGGACAAAGACTTTGATGTGGGCTCTCCCAGCCAGCCTTCCTCCAGGGGAAGTTTCTTCGAGTCTTCCCTGAAGGATGAGGACTTTGATGTGGGCTCAAGACCCTCCTCGGAATCAGGGGTAGAGGTCATCCAGTTTAGTGAACCTATCGAGTGAGGTATGTCTACTGATATATGCTTGATCTTGAGACTCATTATATACTAGGCTTTCTTTGTGCCCGGTGATTCCAGGAGATTTGCAGCCCGCCCTTGAACATTACGAGACGCTGAGCCGCCACCTTGCGCTCTATGTTCAGTTAACTTCCATTGTAGATGCAGAGCTTGGTGTCATCGAGCAGCAGATTTCAGAAAGGAGGGCAGAGTAGTAGTTTGATTTACCGGTAGATTTCTAATGCACCGATTTTGAATGCACACCACTTGGCGATATCACCGGTGAATGGTAAAATATCAGCAGACCATTAGATCTAAATCAAAATGCCTTGGGCAATATCTAAGGGTTGTAAAACATCGGTCATTGGGGAATATCGGTAGCTGGGAAAACACCGGTGGTTGGGAGAACATCGGTGGCTAGGGAAACATCGGTGGATTAAGGTAGATGAGCTACATCTACCTCGACCATTTGGTATGATATGCAATTACAATTCCTGAGGATGCAACAGCCTTCTATAGATAGTCGACAGATATTCCACTGCGCAGGTACAAGTCAAATTCCGATTTGGCACGATCATGCAGAAATCTCCAAAGCTCGCTCTGAGCAAACGCCAAGTGCTGCTTGTCACTCTGGCTACCCAACGCAAGCTGGGTCCATTCTGTCGATTTATGTTTGTAGTAGCTGACTGTCCACCCCATCTCGCTCTTGAGAAGCACACATTCTTCCTCCCATCATTCCTTCCGGGATTTGGCATGGAGCCAGCTAATTCGGTATACTAATCCTCAGTGAGAATGGGGTTACCGGGCTTTGGCAATCACTTACATTCTTCAAGGTGTTCACTTCCATCACTGTCACCTGCCACATTGAGACCCCAAAACCAAGCCAACTTTTCCTTGCTCTGACCCTGGGCATTGGGCTCGCTCACCGCTGTTACAGTCTTCAGATCCTCCTTCGTGATGTCCTTGTACTGTGCAAGAACTTCGGCACTTGCTCCGAGTATCCTGAGGGCAGCCAAGGCATTAGTGTAGGCCTTCTGGTGGAATTTGAGTTCTCGGTCGGAACGTTTGATGTTGTCCCATCCTCTGGTTCGCCGGTTTTTGCCTTTGTACGGCCTGATTTGAGCTCTGTAGACATAGGATTTGTAGCCAATTTCTGCTCGTATTGCTTGGAGCGCATCGTTTGCCTCACCCATGCGAAGAATGATCTCGGTATCTTTGGCATCCTGGTAGGCCATGGGAATCGAGGTGCTTGAGTTCACCTGGGATGGTAGAGGAACGTGCCGTGTGACCACTCCGTCGTCGGAATCGGATTTTTTGCCTTTGGACCAGGGACTTGGCCTGTACACAAGCTCGTTGAAATCCATGTCAGGGAACTGATACTCTGCTGTATTCATGAGATTTTCAAATTGCTTGATCAGCTTTTCTTTCATTTTTGCAACCTTGATCTCCTGGGCGGTCGTCGGGTTGGCGTGATGAGTGATTTCTTCTTGAATCCGAAGTTGCTGTTGTTGAATTTCGATGCCTTCAACAATCCAGGCTGTGAGACCCATGTTGTTTCTGGCCTTTTGCTCTTGTTCCATTCTCTCAAGCTCAAGTTGTGCTCGAGGGGGGGGCTGGCAATCAGATGAACAAAAAGCCCAGTAAGAAGCCTAGCAAAACAACCTACCCCCTTTGAGCTTGGACAAGTAAATGTCCATTGCTTTTACATCGTGGAGACGGTTTGCATGTGCCTGCGCCTCTTGAGATGCCCATTTGGTTCTTTGTTCATCAGATGTGGTAGAGTCAAGTTTTTCAAACTCTTCCTGGGCGTCTTCCCTTTCTTCGAGCGCCTTATCATATGATTTCGAGATATAACCCGCTGAATGAAAATTAGTGACCTGGTCCAATCAAAAACATCGGTGGCTCACGAAGATTGACCATAGTCTTCCAATTCATGTCGTTCAAGAGTGCGTCCAACATCTCTGCACGGTGGGCCAAAGTCATGTATCGCAGGGAAGGTGCAGCGTGATTGAGCTCCGACCACCGGGCTTCTAGAATCTCGGCAGACTTGACCCCAGCACCCCTAATGAAACTTGCTGCGTGTCGTGGGTAGCATTCGTTTTTGTGACCATGCACATGCCAGGTCCCGATTGCATAGTAGATTTTGTCCTCCAGCCCATCTGGAAGAGAGAGAAATTCACTTGCCGCAACCCTCTCTTTATGATGAGGTTGATATTGACAGTTGACGTCGTAGCCCCAGATGAGAAACTTGGCCTCCGTTATATCCTGGTAACTCCAAGCCTTGGACGTAGCATAGTCCATGTTCATTTGCCTATAATTGTTAGTTTGCATGGGTAAAAAGCTCGGTGGGGCCATCTCCCACCTTTCTCCCTTTTGCATGTCAACCTGCGCTGTCGGCACGAAGGCTCCATGGCGCATGCATGCCACGGAGCATATCCCAGTCACATCACATCCCTTGTGAATTCTGCTTCTATCCTTCAAGGCTCGATGCTCGTGACAAGTAATCGGCTAAAAAGCGCGGTGGCTGGGTTGTGAGTGGGCATGCAGAGTGGATTTGTTTTGACTCACATCCTTGCGCTCTTCAGCGGAAGCCAAATGCTCAGCATATCTTGATTTCTCTGTCATGAAGCCTTCACCGGACTTGAGCCAAATGTTGTTTTCCTCTGTAAGTGGCTCTTGGTGAACTTGTGAAAAGCAGCCATCTCCACAGTGAGAGCGATGATATTTCCATTTCTCCGGGTCATTTTTCCAGTCTTCAGGTAGGTTAATTCCAGGTTGAGGACACCCAGCACAGAAGTAAGCAAGATCCCCTTCTCCTGGTTGCTTGCCATTGTGGGCAAATCCAAACTCGATAATCTCCTTGACATTCTGCCATTGGCGCTTGACTCGATGTAGCTCTGCATAGCGATTCTAGGGGTGTAGAATAGGTGAGTGGATTAACGTAAGGTCTTTTGAGGTGAACCACATACTGGCACTGAGTCAGGGAAGGCAGGGTTGGTCAAATGACGCAGCTTCTGGTAATATTGGTATGAGGTTGTGTGGCATTCCAAGTAGGCCAGCATATTGTCATCGAGAACTGCAAATGTAAATGCCAATTGAACAGATTGGAATGAAGCAGGGAACAGTCCAAGGTCAAGGTAGTCGTCCAGCACATTGTCCTCTCGGCCAGGACATTGACAAAGAGCAACTGGTAAATGGTGGATCCCATTTGTATGAACAATTGTGACCACAGTATCACCTTCGAGTTGCTTCCCCAGTGGTTCTGCATTGTATGTGAAGTTGCGTATCTGCGCCTGAGCAAATGCAGTGTCCCCAGTGCCCTCCTTTGCAAGAGGACATGGAATACCACCATGACCCAAATGGATACGCACACCTGTTGCCCAAAGCCAGTCTGGAGAGTAATGGGTCCCTTGCCAACTCATAACACAATGGAAAGGGTTGGCAGCATGCTGTTTAGCACAACATTCCCTGCAGAATGAGGGGGAACCCATACAATCCATACAACGCCATGGGCCATTTTCCTCCCCACACACACTGCATGTCCGTCCATCTACAGGTGCTGCTCAAGACACAACCCTGTCAATAAAACGCTGTCGATGTTGCTGAACAAATTCTTCAAGGTAGTCCCTTTGTGTCTGCACAATTTAGTTATCCAACCCAGAATGAATCCAAAAGTGCTGCTTACCTTGGTTTGCCGAGGGTCAAGGTCAGGGTCCTCCTGAAAGAAATCATACTCCTGGCCTCCAAAGTCATTCACATCATCTGTTCTCTGCCTCTTGCTCTTGGGAGGTGATTCAGATGATCGTAAGGTTGGATTCTTTGGAGGACTTGCAGGTGTGTATGTCTTCTGGAGGAGCTTTGATCCACCCCGCCCGTCGGATGCAACATCAAAAATCTTGAGGCTTTTCTTACCAATCTTCTTCCTTGATTGCTTCATGGGAGGTAGGAATGAAAAGACTAGAGCAAGAAATACTCATCTTCAACTTATATCAAGTCTCGAATGATGTCATCCAATATTGATCGGGCACGAATCTAGCCAGCTCTGCCGGGGTTATGATCGCTTATCATTCGCACAACCAAAAACACCGATCAAATAGCTCGGATGCTGAGGCTTTGATTCGGAGCTTTTGGTCTGGTGATTTCACAATAAGGTACAGAGCACATGGGGAGTGCAGGATGCTATTGCTTTTCTAGTGGATTGTTGAGATCATGTCTCTTGGCCCTAATGATTGCCCCTTGGTTGGATTGAACAAACAAATAAACAAAAACCAGAAAAAAAACATCCCACTTTTTGCTTGCTACCACCAACATATTGCAACCATGGCAGTCACCAAATCGTCTGCTGCAGCTACCGAGCCTCAAAGGAAGAAGAAAAGATCGAACAGGGAGGCCAAGGCTAGAGCAAGTTGGCTTTCCCGTTGGAAGAAGCTGAATTCAAAGTACCGCCTCACCGAAAGCGACCTAAAAATTTGCAACGATGCACGCCAACGGTACAAAGACGCCCCTCYTCCTCTGCGTGCCCGACTTCTATCAACAACAGTCACCAAAATAATTGAAGGATATCGTGTACAGCACAATCTGGAGGAGGTGGACGCATTCATGCAGGAAAGAATTGACAAGGCGGTCCGAAAATGGATTAGGGACAGGACGAGGTCGCGTGTCAGGGCAGCCAAGATTGGAACCAAGTCGTACAATGCCCGCCGGGTTTTCTATCAGCAAAACAAAGAAAAGATCAAAAAGCGTGCCGCCGAGCTTAAAAAAGAGGACAAGAATTCCTGGTTGATTGGAACAACGGCCAAAGCGCTGACCGAACTCTATGAAAGCCTCCCCAAGGAAGAAGTGGACAAGTTGCAAACCATTGCGAATGAGTGGAATGCCATGGGTCCCGGAGATGAGGTTCAATTGGAGTAGGTGACAAACTCTTCATCCACCGGGCTTTTATTCTGACAACCTGTGGCCACCGGTGTTTGTAGCACTGCAATCAAGGCAATTCCCAAACGTTCCCTTGCGTTTTTTGAAGACTGCAGAAAGCAATATGGAGCGGTTTTCTTTGTCCTCTATGCACACAAGACTTCCAAGGGAGTTCAAGCTGGTATGATGGACTATACAAAGAACATGGCCAGGGATGGACGATCTTTCAGCTCCAAAATGAAGGCAGAAATTGCAGATAGCGGAGTTCAGGAGATCTGGGAGGAATATGTCAACGCAAACTGGGGGGTCATGGAAGCCGAAGAAGCAGCTGGAATCACTCGACAAATGGGAAAATCAAGGAAGACGATGCATTTGCCCATGAACAAGTGGGGTGAACCCATCCTGCCAGATGTCGACTTGGTGGCACAGTCCGGGGAGCTTCCTGCCGAGTTTTCAGGTCTTCGGGAATACTTTCAAACCATGCTCCGAACATTCCTCTCAATGCACTGGGGACTTGCTGGACCAGTCACTTCCAAGGAGCCGACGGTGCCTTGGAGCGATATAATCAAAGAACCACGGCAGTATATTCGCTCGAAATATCTGCCTGATAACTTGGTTGAATTGCTCAAGGATCCATCCAAGGTGCCAATCAACGATTGTTTGTCCCTTCTGATTTTCTGGTTGGAAAGACAGAGAGCTGGCAAAGATGTGGTATTCGAGTTCTCACATTGGCAACAAAGTCGGTATAAAAAGCCGGTGCCTCGTGAACCCCAGCGGAAGGCCCCTGTCATTCCTGATAAGCCAGGCTTCAAAAACGTCGAATTGGAGGAAAGCAGTGAGGAAGAAATGGAGACAAGGCAAACCCGTTCAAAAAAGCATTCAGAGTCGGGTGGGAAAGGGAAGAGCACTTCGGGTAGGAAAGGGAAGCAGGCGAAGTCAGGTGGGGGGAAGAAGGGGCAAGAAGAGTTGGATGAAGACTTGGAAGATGAATGGGCTGATGATGAATCGGTCGACGAAGAGGAATGGGCTTCTGAGGATGAATGGGGAGGAGTGGCAGAAGATGAAGGCACCGTCTCAACCTCAAGCCAAGATAGCTCGGACTTGGATCAAGACTCTGACTCGAGCAGCTCAGACGACCGGGTTTTCAGCAAGAAACTCGGCAATGAAACCCCGGCAAAAAAAGCGGACGAGGATAACTCTGGCTGCGAAAGTGGAGAGGGTACAATAAGTCCACCGGTGTTTCAAACTCCTGGATCAAGCCCTGACCACCCGAGTAAAAAACTCAAAGTACCCGTTGACTCGGTGGCCTGGTTTATTGAACTCGAAGATTACTGCCATCTGAATGGAGCGATCGATTTGGGAAACCCGGCGGGACCCTCGGATGGAAGGGGCAAAAATGGGTCGCGGGCGAATTCAAGGGACAGAGAGTCCGGTGGTGGTACGGATGGAAACGAAGAGTCGGAAACAGGAGAGAAACGCAAAAGGAACAATTCTGACAATGGATCAGACCTGTTTTCGCAAGATGGCAAAGATTCTGACAATGCATCAGACATAGACAAGATATCGGAGCTTGGTGACATCAAGATTGGGCCTCCAAGGAAAAAAAAAATCAACTGCACAACCCAACCCCGGTGATCCAGCACCCTCACCCTCACCTAGACCTAGTGAGGGTAGCCCAGCGAAGAATACCCGAAGTCAAGCCCGCAGGCCTGCACCTCGTATGGTCACGAAAAAAGTGCCTGGAACCCCGGCAAACCCAGATCGCCTGTTTGACTTGAGCTCTCGGCGCCAAACACGCAGTCTTTATACCCCTAAGCCACAAGGTCATTATGCACGTCTCCACAGAGGCCTATAGTCATCCTTTCTGTATTGCATTCAACAATGGTTCCCTGTCGTATGATATCCAAATTGATCGCATGAATTACCGCATCGAGCCTGAAAAAGTCAGTCAATCAGTCTGAATATAAATGGGGAAATGGTCATCTTTAAATATGGACTTTACTGTGGGCCGTGATCACCATCTACCCTACATATGAGCCATCACTCCCCCTCCCCCTGTGACCCTTCCGAACTGAATCCAAGATGGAACCGCGCTCGGAATAAAGCATGGATGGCTGCCTGTGTTGCCATTCAGGTATTCCACAGCGAGAAGGAACGCAAGAAAATAGACATTGAAATCCCGGACGAGATTCAAGACATCTATTCCGATATTCTTCTGGCAGCACGCACTTGTGTCGAGGCGTTTGCCACTCGAGGTTTGTTCCACCATCAATCTCAATAAACCAGAAGTTGAGACAAGTTAGTGACGCTGCCATGGGAACTTCGGGAGTACGAACAATCCCTCTCAAAGATGCAAAATGGTTTCAATGTGAAGGCAGAGGCAGCAATGATGGCAAAATTCCCCCCACCAAGCCACACCCGCAGCCTTGAAACCCGGCCATTCATTGTTGTTGACAAAGCCGGTGAGATAGGACTATGGCATTTGCCCTCCGTAATCTCTAGCCGTCTCCAACGCCTCGTGGAGAAGGCGACAAGGCAACTGCACGAAAAGGCCCCTACATTATTTAAAGTTGGTGATGGCCCTCCAACCCGGTGTGACCCTTCCCTATTCCAAACATCGGCGGCCAATGTGTGGGGACACGGAGCAGCCTGTTTATGCTACTGCTGGTTCCAGCAAGCGCACGATGTATGTTACCTTCCCGTCACCTGGCATGTCTGACGTTTAATCCAGTCCCTCCCCAAGGAAAACCCCGGCCCATCAAGCAGCTGTCTTAAACATCGGCAGGCGATTTTGGAATACCTCAATAATATAACACCGGTGATGTGCATTATGGCCGCGCTGTTGAGGATCATGAACCCAGCCCAATTTTCCCAATGCTTCCGACTCTCGAAGCGGATTGCATGTGTCCCTGTAAATCATCGGCAGGACATGYTSGACCTCTTGGAGTTTTGGTCKTCYCCRTTTCACTGTATGCAGCTCATCGTCAACCGAGAGACCTTAGATCACAGAGACACTCGCGGGTGGGCACTGGGATATGACCTCCTGGCGACCTTTGGGAACTACGACAATGGGGTCTTGTCTCTCCCAACCATTGGACTCAAATGCGCATACAATCCGGGTACCGTTACAGGACTTATGGGCAAAATCTTCATCCATGGGGTTAGACCAGTTAACGGTGAACGATTCTGCTTCGCGCAATTTGTTCGTCCTGGCGTGGTTTTGCGTGCCTTCCCGGGGAAGCCAGAACCACTACCACCATCCCTCTCGCTTATCGAAAACATCGGTAATCCGGCCGGGAATTTCCACTGGGAGAGGTATGGAGCAACACCAAACACCTATTCTTTCGTGCCCATGAGCGTCACCCATATATAGTAACTGTCCGAACGCGTGCGTGGGAGTCGGGGCCTAACTAGGAAAATGAAAAATTTTCTCCAAAAAAGAGCTTTCAGCTCCTTCTCTCCTACCCACCTTCCTCTAATCTTTACATCATGGCATCCAATCGGCTCACACGTGTAAAACTAACTTGTCTCACCGCACTGCAAATATGGGATACCGAGCTCGGCCCCACAAGCACCACTGAAGCGATCAGCTGTGACGTTACCATTCCGACAGAAATAGACGATCTCCTGGCGGACATCATTCAGGCAGTCCGGGTGTGCGTGTCTGCTTTTAGAAACCAAGGTACCGCCACTCTAGGATACCCCGGCCGCCGGGCTAACTATCCTTAGTGCCACTAGGGATCCAGTCAATCGAGGACGTCATTCAAAGCAAGGGAGACCTTGGCTTTTGCGAACGTCGCCATATCACCGGCAGGCCTTTTGTTGTCGTGGATCAAGAAGATCGGCTGGTCGCATGGAATATCCCCGGTGCAATCTCTCCCCGCTTGCAACGGATCGCAGAAACCGCGGTGGCGTCCCTCCTCGCCGAGGTTCCGGACTTCTTGGGCGACCCAGGAGTATTTGGCGACGCCAAGTATCCCCACTCCTCAAAATATCCTCCTGGAATGGCCCCCATTTCGCCATGTTGTTTCTTGAATCCAACGCATTCGGCAAGTGTTGTCCCGTCCTTTTTGACAACCTACTAACCTCAATATCAGAAACCTGGCCCAACAAGAGTGTGCCAAAACCACCCTGCTGCAGTCAAAACATTTTTAGAAAAACTCGAACCTTTGTTCTGCATCCTCTCTGCAATCGATCATATCCTCCTCCCCCATCAATATCGGCAGATGGAACAAGTCCGGCGGCGAGTCTACAGAGCAGAGGTGGACGATCCAGACTTGGTGCACGATTTATTACCCCCATTTTGCCTCCCTTTCCCAATCCTCCAGGTCCTATCCAACTATTCTCGTCCTACACGACCTTACAAGCCAGCAAGTCGGAAGCGAGATTGGGTGGTACATGCACAATTTGGGGATTTTCCACCGGGATTGGTAGAGCTACCTGGCTGCCCTCACACCGGTGTTTGTGCGCCAGGCACTGTAACAGCCGTCATGGCGCGCTATATTGCCCATGGTTTCCCACCTGTTACCGGGGAGCGGTTCATCCTGACACAATCATTCTCTAATCCCCTTGTCCAATATGTTGGCCTTTCAGACCTACCACTTGGGGCCTCTGCCTCRAATGAGAATGTCATTGCTGCCGCTTCAACAGAGGACCGCAACATCGGTGCACTGAAAGGGGTCGACTCCCAAGTTTACGAGTGGAAGCCATCCGGAATCCTGGAACACTTTTGTGCTTGCTGTTGGGAGGTTCCTACTATAGCTGAGGTTGGCTACATTCCATCCTGACACATTCCGGTGATACCTTACACTTCATCAAAACCTCGGGGAAATTGATCAACACGATTGCATAGTTTTGCTCTGCACTATAGCTAGAATTTACTAAATACAAACCCCGGCCATCAATTAGTATAGCCAGAATTTATCTACAAACCGCGGCAATAGATTACACCTCGGCCGGAACCCCGCCAGAAAAGTAACCTTGGATTTGCAGCTGGGCAAGACTAGACCAAACATTTTATTAGGCTGCGTGACCTTGTACTACTTGTACTAGGTGTAGTCACGGATGATACCAGATAAACACCGGCTACCAGTGACCATACCGCCGTGTTTATATTCCTTGGTTGTGAAAACCCTGGTGAAATCAATGTCATTGTCAGGTAGGCTGGACTGGGTATTCCCGAACACTCTTATGCTAAGTGTCAATACCCCGGCCAAAATCTGTGAATTTCAGTTGGCAGACAAGTGAATTGAACATAGCTGAACGCCTTGTACCTTTGATAATGAAAACCTCAGCTACCGATGACCAGACCCCTTTCGTGTGCTTGCGATGGTGGGAAATGATGTCCAATTTAGTGAGGTTATGGCTGTGCAGCATTCAGTTTTGGAATCTGCAAGGCTTCAAAGCTTTACTCTTCACCATCATGATGTCGAATTCCTCATCCAATGTCGCCGATTACGAGTGTGAAGACTTTCAACTGTGGACATGCTACATGTCCAGCAGGCTGGGCGCTGCCACCAGGAGCTGCTGCAATATGAATCCCATCCATCCAGAGTTCCTGTCTTATCTCCGGCACGAAGCGGTGAGTTACACCGGCATCTATTTCATTTTCCGAGACTTAGAACCAAAAAGGGGTTAGCGGTCGCCGTGGTTTTGGCCTGCACCGCCTGCCATGGGGCCCTGTGGGTGCCCCCCAATTTGTCCTACTTATTTGCAACAATTCCCGACCTCCAAGTCCTGACCCCAGAAATCATAGCCTTACTGGCTGACCACACCTATGATCAGGACAATGTTTTGTTGGATTACAAGGAACCGTGGTGGTGCCGCCTGTGTGAAATTGGACCTGTCCCCCGGCATTTGGAAAGCCTGGTYGATTGCTTGAATGCATTCCAGGAAGATCGATGCCAAATGGTTGGGGACCAAAAGCCTWTCCAGCCGCCGCCCCCTGTGGATCTTCAAGATGCCAGAAAACTACTGTGTYGCATGCAGATAGCCAGTCGCATTGCAGCAAACACCCGCGTCRTCGCCCTAGAGATGCTTAGGGAGGATCTCTCAGAAGCTGGATGCAAAGTTCCACTGAAAGCACCCACCGACATCATAAGCGAAACGCAGCAGCAGATGGCTGGTCCACCGAAGAAACCCACCATGTGGGAGCGCGCGCAAAAATTTGCCGAAAATTTTGGGGGGTTGGCCGGAGATGGTACAAGAGGTTAAATTTTACATATCGCGTACCAGGTGGGATCTTGCGGAGAGATTGGGTTGGCCAACAGGAGATGGTACAAGAGGTTAAATTTTACATGGATGTACTTTTGAATTACATTTTACTTTTTGGGAAGCCAATAATCGTGCTGTATCACAAGGCATGGCTGAACCCCGGTCACCGATCCTCATTAAAAGTACTGGCTCCTGGCCTGATCGACCTTTTTTGCCTGGCTCAAGAGGGCGTGTGTTGACAGCACGGCTGCAGGATGCCAGCAAGTGCACTATGGCGGGTTGACCACATATGGCAGTCACATACACCTGTACTATACGCACCAGCCCACATTGCCTAAGTCCCATGTTTAACGGTCTAGCCCCAGGGGCTGCATTAAATGAGGTCCCTTTGTAATACACAGCGGCTGCTGGGGTTGTCTGGTGTGTAGCTGACAGANCGGGNCCCCGGGGTTTTCTGAGGTAGGCAGCTGCCACTCTGCCCGATTTCCTGGTAGTATCAAAGAAGCGGCCGACGAGAATGGGGTGGGTGGTGTACACCGTCAGGCTGCAGAGCCCTGAATCAGCAGCTCGGTAGACACCCAGGCTGCCGATGTTGTGAGTATTTTGAGGGTCAATTACATGGAGCGGCCGGTGTTTTCACCATCAAAGCCATGGTTCGTTTGACGTGGCAGCTGCCAGGTGCATTCATAATGAGGGCGAATAAGCAGAGCAGCTGCACCCAAAAAGAAAACAAAAAGACACAGCAGCCGCTTGCACAACACATATGAAGAGTGGATTTAGACGATGCGGCTGCAGTCGTGGTCACCATATGCGCGACTTAGTAGACAGTGCGGCTGCTTCTTGTATGACAAAGTTCATAGGCAATCTAAACAGTGCGGCCACGGATCGGCCAAGAGAATTATATGGTCGTCTTCACAATGCGGCTGCAATGAAACTACCAGATTGGTAGGCCATCTAGACGCTGCAGCTGCTGCATGTACAATTGAACTCATGTTGTCTAAACAATGCGGCTGCCGATCGGCAGCCAAATTGGTAGTGTGGCTGCTAGTTGCACCCTCGACTGGTTTACATTGTGTTGCTACTGATAGGAGTACTATTCATGATGGCTTTGAATGTTGCCGAGCTTTTTAATACTTCTCAATCCATTTTTTTCCACCGAGGTTTCTCATGCCGGGATTCCTCAATTCATACCATGCAGTCAATTTTGATTCACATCTTCGCTGCCGGGCTTTTGAAATAACGTCAGGATTATTGCCTCAGTGGGTGTGTATTCTATGGTATCTATCGTACCAAGCAATTTAGATCTAGCTCGTAGATAAAATGATCCACCGATGTTCTCAACCACCGATGTTCCACAACCGTCACTATTGCCAAGGCATGTTGGTTCCATGTACCATGCCAAATGTTTGTAGCTTTATAATGGCCTACCGATGTCTTACCTCCAGCGGTGTTCTACACTATCACCTGTGGTAATTTGGTACAAATAAGTCACCGATGTTCTACAATCCGATATCTTACCTCCACCRGTGTTCTACACCTATCGCCTGTGGTAATTTGGTTCAACTAAGCCACCAATGTTCTACAATCCCCTTATCAAGGCATGTTAATTCATGTATCACTGTAGCTCTATAATGGCCTATCCATGTCATACCCGCCGCCGGCTTTTGACACTATCGCTGAGGCACGCTAAACTCGTGTTGAATATTCCGCTCATTACCGGCCACCGGTGTTTTACCTTTCATCATTGCTGCACTTGCCTGCATGCAGGAATATCAACTGATTCCATAGCCAAAAGAAAAGAAAATTGCAAGAAATTAATACAGGTGCAAAATTAATACGGGTGCAAAATTAAAGTCCGGTACGTCTGTAAAGCGGCCACCGAAGAAAGTCCAAAAGGCGTGGAGGGAAGAGGGGGTTGACGAAAGCTCACTCATCACTTTGCTCTGAGCCGCCTCCCTCCTCACCCGAGCCTCTTTCCTCCTCACCCGAGCCTCCTTCCTCCTCACCCAAGCCTCCTTCCTCCTCACCCGAGCTTCCTTCCTCCTCACCCGACCCTTGGTCACTCTGAGCCAGATCGCCGGCCGCTCTTTCTTCCCCCGAGTCATCAACTTCGGCCATTTCAACGTCGCTGGCTGTTTCCCTCTTTCCAGACCCCTGAAGCCACTCTCCAAGGGCTACGGTTGCCCGGTGGGCATCGTCGGCCACAGCCTGGAAAGTCTGAGAGAACTCCGAGCCGAGTGAGATGAGTACGTTGAGATTTTTGATGTGGTCCTCGAGCAGGTGGTGAGGGACGCCGGGGTTGAGTTCTTCGAGTTGATCGCGGCCAGCAATAATCTTCTCGATGCTCTCGGCAAGCGTTTTGGAGCTGTCGGCCACTGTTTCATCAACCCCGGTGCGGATGGATGAATGGTATTGAACCTTTTGTTTGGCATCCTTGAGCAGGGAGCCACAAGCTGCCATCCCCAAGGTCATGGCGTCCATCTGGCTTTGGATAGCCCGAATTGCAGACCCTTGTTGTGCTTGGGTGAACTGCACCTCGGCCCAGAGTTGCTCGTTCAAAACTTCAGGGGGGCGAGTATCCTTGACCATGCTGTCTGCGACCGGGTCCTCGATTTCCTCACCGGGCTTTTCCTTGGACTTGCCCTTCTCGCCGGCCTTCGACTTGGACTTTTCGTTTTTGAGACGCTTGCTACTCATCTCCATCACCTGAGAGAAATCAGTTGAGGAATTTAGTGAGAATTTTAGTCATACCCGGTTGCCGTTCTTCTTGCACGTGGAGTGACGGAAGAAGTTGCACATCAGGCATGATGTGCCTTGGTCCATGACCAAGCACCGAACAGGGCAGTATTCCTTGCAGTAGTCACAGGGCGATTCGTTGGCAACTAACCCTGCAGGCGGATCGAGCGATTGGCCCAGAAGTATGGCGGCCTTGTTGGTATTCGACCTTTCTTTTTGGGGCTTCATCGCCAGGTTGGTTTTAATGACTTCCGCGAGCCATGAATCGTATGCTTGCTTTTCCTCTGCGGTGGGGGGCTCCTTCCGATCCCTGATCGCTAGTAGGAAGTCGACCGTCGCGGTTGGGAGGTATTTGAAGAAGTTGCTTCGGGGTCTCGATTTGCGTTGGCCGGAGGGAGGGGGGTTGGTGGGGGTTTTCACCTGGCCGATGTTTTTACCGGACTTTTTCGTAGGGAGGGACCTTCGTTGGATTATCGGAATCGAGCTCTCGGAGCCGGTATCACTGAGGATGGCCACTGATTTTGGCTTCTTGCTCGTGCTCCCTTTTTGGCCGGACTTTCCCTTTCGCTTTGCTCCAACAGGTTCGTCTGCGTAACCGCTGGAGTCCGAATCTTCGGCAGGGTCATAGAGAGCCTCGCCATGTTCGTGCTCCTCTCTGCTGGTGCGGGGTCTCTGCTTGACGATTTCCTTTCCCTTTCCCTTTCCCCCACCGGCCTTTTCCTTTTCTCCAGCGGCCTTCGATGTCTCACCTGACTTCCTACCGGGGATTTCGATGACGACCCGGGGTTTGACTTTGCCTTTTGCCGGTTCATCCACATCCATGGCCTGACAAGTATCAGGTCCGTCATTTTGTGCGTATGCAGTTAGAGCTCACCAAAGATTTTGAAGTTGAAGATTTTTTTTGTGGCCTGCACAGCCGAGGTTTTTGAGGTGCTCCCCTTAAAAGTATGAGATTGAGAGGTAGCGAGTCTTTCTCTATTACTTACCTGGTTACTTCCCACCGGGGTTTTGGGGGCTGATTCGCCGGGTTGTTTTGCGGCCACAGTCTTAGTTTTGACAGGTTTTTTGGGCTCCCCAGCCGGGGCCTTTGGTGCTGAGGGCATTTTTGGTTTTGAAGTTTTGGGGGCCTGTAGTTTGAAAACTCAGAGAAGAAGCCCGGTAGAAACGGCCTTCTTACCTGGGTGGACGTAGCCGGTGTTTTTGATGAGCCTGCTTGAGACTAATTGTGAAAAGGATCAAAAAGGTGCTCGACTTAGAATGTTAGAGAACATACCCGGGTGGGCTGCTGAGCCGGGGTTTTGGAGCTTGAGGCGACAGGCTGCTCTGCCGCTGTAGTTTTCTTACTCNGGGGGAGGAACCTGTTTCCATGTACTTGGCCAGTCGATGCCTACAAAAATGCCTGCACTCACCTGTTTCCTTGGTGGGTTGTTCAAGTCGATTGTCGGTGGCTTTGGAACGGGCCGCTCCGGTGCCTTGCCTTTGGAACGGGCCACTCCGGTGCCTTGCCTTTGGAAGCCGCCGGCTTCGGAACATCGGCGGCCGCGCTCTGATTGCTATGTAAATCCTTGCAATGAGAATTAGAATCGCGAAACAAACCTTTGCAGGCGGCTCAGGTGCATTGCCTTTTGATTCTGAGGGCTTCTGAACATCAGCCGCCGGGCTCTAATGGCCAGAGAAGCATTTTATTGCAAGGATTAATCCTTGCAATGACTCGGAATCACAGAATACTTACTTTTGCAGGTCGCTCGCCTCTCGACGAATCTTTCGACTTCAAAACAACGGTGGTCCGACTCTGATTGTCAAGGAAGCATGGTAAGTCTGCGATCATAAAAATTCAGAATTACAGACACTTCTTACCTTCCTCCAGTCACGAGTGAACTTGTATTCACGGCCATCCCGGTGAGCTTTCCGCGCTTCCAAGTACTCAGTGCAAAATTTTGCTACGACGGTGCCCATCATTTTCCGTTTGCCGTCCCTATCGGTGTNCCCGCAGTTGGCGAATGATGGCCTCCTACAGATCGGGCGAAGCGAGATTAGCGTGAATTTGGACAAAGTTGCAATTCACTTACCATCTTTTTCCCTTCTACTCGGTAGAGCTCCTCGTCGCTCTGGTGACTCAGTCTGAGCAGCGAGTCTTGGAGATCAGAAATCGCGTTCTTGAGGTCGGCCATTGTTTGAGGGACGATTTCGCTGGCAAGTTCGATGATGAAAGAAGAGAGACAAGATGTGTTTTCCCATCGAAGCGCGATTTACAAATTTTATTAAGATTCAAGTTCAGCTGCCTAAATCACATGATGCTGGAAAAACTTATAACCTCGGTATTGCCAGTGTTCTACCTCCTTAATACTTGACCACCATCATGAGCGACACATTCAACTCTCCACTTACAAGTCTGGCTGCGAGCCGTATGTTTTTTCCTTATCAAGTTCATGTGATGATCAATGACATTTACGACATTTCTGCTTACGACATCTCTCCAGCAACTTCGCTACCGGTGGATATCACTAATCTCCGTATGTCCGATTAGCCGGTTTCGAGGCCTGAAAAGCTAGCTAATTTTGAGATAGATACTTCTTACGAAACCCTTGCCCAGGGCCAGAACACCGGCCTCCAAGCACCGGTGATGAACACCGAATTTCCGATCGAGGTGGACGACATTACAGCAGATCGGCAACCAAAGCCGGTGCTGACTGGCAATGTGACCCCCGAGGTTCATCCATCTCAACTTCGGCAGCGAGCGATCAGGCGCCTTTCGGTTAACCATCAACACTGGCTGGAGACTCGAAACCCGGCTACCAGGGATTGGGTGCATAATCGGCCGATGTTTCAGGATATGCATCCCACCACTTTTACTGGCAGTGCCTCAGATATCCCATGGTCTCCCTCTATGCCACCAAGAGAGTGCAAGTCTTTTTGCCTATCTCATTGGTCTGTGAAGCTTAATCTCTCTAGTTCTTCGTGAGTATCCTGGAGCGACCGATGATGACATACCCACCGGGGTTTCTGCCAGAGGTTTGTCTTTCCATCTCGTTTCTAGCGAGTTAACCCACTTGTCATCCAGCCACCGATGATCAAAACATCGGTGGATCCTCAGGTGTGTATACCTATCTCATATCATGGTATTTTATTTAGTTGTTAGCAGGAAACATCGGCTGTGCTCATGGTGGAACTGCCGGACACGATGGGCACGACTGCGAGGATAACACCGGTGGGACACCGACCCCTGCTGAACATTCCCTTAGCCCAGGTCAAAACATTGCAAGGAACACTGGCCGTGACAACCTTCGAACCTATGCAAACCGGAGAATGCGAGGGATAGACAACCCCGGCACAACCATCAGCACCCCTCCTACCACAGGTTTATAATGCCACGTCTATCATCCGGCTCATTCTTACAAAATATTCTTTGTAGCCGACTCCAACACTTCCATGAGCCGCGGGACTTGGCGGATTGTCCATTCGTCAGCCACCAACTCCCGTATGTATTTGCCTTGACCCCAATTTCCAGCGACCTAAGCATCTTTGTAGCAAATACCACTGATAGCCCTGCCACTGGAAATCTGAAAACACCAAAATTTCGTCTTCTCTCTCAGCTGGGTAGGATTCAGTTGACCTCAGCTTTATCATCAGGTCCTGATATTCCCTTCCCTAGACAAGCCCGGTGCGAAAGATGCCTCGCCCAAGGTTTCGGAAGCAGGTATGACTGAAAATCTCTTTTTGACCTAACTTGAACCCGGCCCATAGAGTTATCAGAGTTAAGCTTGAAACTCGGTAATTTCTCGATTCACCAGCCAGGATCATCGACCAAGCCAGGTGGCTTCGATCCATCCAGTTTCACAAGTAGCCCTAGCTTCGAGATGCCCCCACCTTCATGGCGGGCTAGCCCTGGTTCTTTCCCTCCTCACTTTCCGGATCTCTACTCCCCTCCCCCATCTCCGGTTCACAAGCGCCCTACCAAGCTTTGCGCGACTGCCTCGAGGTATCCACCATCCTTTGCATATGCGGTCTTGTCCAATTCTGCGACTGGTGATCTCAAAGAAACGCACACGTCTGCTATGGCAAACACCCCCACTCAACCACCACTCGACATCGCTCGTAGCCCCTCTCCAGAATCGAATGGGCGAAATTCCCTCCGAGACTCGGATTTCGATGTAGGTTCCGATCGTGCTGGTTCCCCGATGGCCAAAGATATCGGGGACAGCGGGCTGCACACCGGCGGCCAGGGTTCCCCCACACAATATATCGACCCATCGAATCATTCCGATGTTGGCTCTCATGGCAGAGGCTCCGGTAGCCGATCTTCCCTGCAGGACGAAGATTTCGACCTCGGCTCGGATGGGAAATTGTCCTTGAAAGACGAAGACTTCGACGTCGCCTCGGATATTCAACGTTCCTCGGTGGCAAGTGTTCAGCAGGAGGAACCACATGATGAAGATTTTGACATCGGCCGAGATAGCCGACCTTCCTCGGCGGCCGGTGTTGAGGAATCATCCTTGAAGGATGAAGACTTCGATGTCGCCTCGGACAGTCGACCTTCCTTGGTGGCAAGTGTCGAGGAACCATCCTTGAAGGACGAAGACTTCGACGTCGCCTCAGACAGTCGACCTTCCTCGGCGGCAAGTGTTGTCGAGGAATCATCTCTGAACAACGAAGACGACGTTGGCTCAGATAGTCGACCTTCGACAGCAAGCATCGAGTTGGAGGAATCTTCCCTGAAGGACGAAGACTTTGATGTGGGCTCTCCCAGCCAGCCTTCCTCCAGGGGAAGTTTCTTCGAGTCTTCCCTGAAGGATGAGGACTTCGATGTGGGCTCGAGACCCTCCTCGGAATCAGGGGTAGAGGCCATCGAGTTTAGTGAACCTATCGAGTGAGGTATGTCTACTGATATATGCTTGATCTCAGACTCATTATATACTAGAATTTCTTTGTGCCCGGTGATTCCAGGAGATTTGCAGCCCGCCCTTGATCATTACGAGACGCTGAGCCGCCACCTTGCGCTCTATGTTCAGTTGACTTCCATTGTAGATGCAGAGCTTGGTGTCATCGAGCAGCAGATTTCAGAGAGGGCAGAGTAGTAGTTTGATTTACCGATTTCTAATGCACCGATTTTCAATGCACCGANTTTTTTATGCACACCACTTGGCGATATCACCGGTGAATGGTAAAATATCAGCAGACCATTAGATCTAAATCAAAATGCCTTGGGCAATATCTAAGGGTTGTAAAACATCGGTCATTGGGGAATATCGGTAGCTGGGAAAACATCGGTGGTTGGGAGAACATCGGTGGCTAGGGAAACATCGGTGGATTAAGGTAGATGAGCTACATCTACCTCGACCATTTGGTATGATATGCAATTACAATTCCTGAGGATGCAACAGCCTTCTATAGATAGTCGACAGATATTCCACTGCGCAGGTACAAGTCAAATTCCGATTTGGCACGATCATGCAGAAATCTCCAAAGCTCGCTCTGAGCAAACGCCAAGTGCTGCTTGTCACTCTGGCTACCCAATGCAAGCTGGGTCCATTCTGTCGATTTGTGTTTGTAGTAGTTGACGGTCCACCCCATCTCGCTCTTGAGAAGCACACATTCTTCCTCCCATCGTTCCTTCCGGGATTTGGCACGGAGCCAGCTAATTCGGTATACTAATCCTCGGTGAGATTGGGGTTACCGGGCTTTGGCAATCACTTACATTCTTCAAGGTGTTCACTTCCATCACTGTCACCTGCCACATCGAGACCCCAAAACCAAGCCAACTTTTCCTTGCTCTGACCCCGGGCATTGGGCTCGCTCACCGCTGTTACAGTCTTCAGATCCTCCTTCGTGATGTCCTTGTACTGTGCAAGAACTTCGGCACTTGCTCCGAGTATCCTGAGGGCAGCCAAGGCATTAGTGTAGGCCTTCTGGTGGAATTTGAGTTCTCGGTCGGAACGTTTGATGTTGTCCCATCCTCTGGTTCGCCGGTTTTTGCCTTTGTACGGCCTGATTTGAGCTCTGTAGACATAGGATTTGTAGCCGATTTCTGCTCGTATTGCTTGGAGCGCATCRTTTGCCTCWCCCATGCGAAGAATGATCTCRGTATCTTTGGCATCCYGGTAGGCCWTGGGAATCGAGGTGCTYGAGTTCACCTGGGATGGTAGAGGAACGTGCCGTGTKACCACTCCGTCGTCGGAATCGGATTTTTTGCCTTTGGACCAGGGACTTGGCCTGTACACAAGCTCGTTGAAATCCACRTCAGGGAACTGATACTCTGCTGTATTCATGAGATTTTCAAATCGCTTGATCAGCTTTTCTTTCATTTTTGCAACCTTGATCTCCTGGGCGGTCGTCGGGTTGGCGTGATGAGTGATTTCTTCTTGAATCCGAAGTTGCTGTTGTTGAATTTCGATGCCTTCAACAATCCAGGCTGTGAGACCCACGTTGTTTCCGGCGTTTTGCTCTTGTTCCATTCTCTCAAGCTCAAGTTGGGCTTGARGGGGGGGCTGGCAATCAGATGAACAAAAAGCCCGGTGAGAAGCCTAGCAAAAACAACCYACCCCCTTCGAGCTTGGACAAGTAAATGTCCATTGCTTTTACATTGTGGAGACGGTTTGCATGYGCCTGCACCTCTTGAGATGCCCATTTGGTTCTTTGTTCATCAGATGTGGTAGAGTCAAGTTTTTCAAACTCTTCCYGGGCGTCTTCCCTTTCTTCGAGYGCCTTATCATATGATTTCGAGATATAACCCGCTGAATGAAAATTAGCGACCTGGTCCAATCAAAAACATCGGTGGCTCACGAAGATTGACCATAGTCTTCCAATTCATGTCGTTCAAGAGTGCGTCCAACATCTCTGCACGGTGGGCCAAAGTCATGTATCGCAGGGAAGGTGCAGCGTGATTGAGCTCCGACCACYGGGCTTCTAGAATCTCGGCAGACTTGACCCCAGCACCCCTAATGAAACTTGTTGCGTGTCGTGGGTAGCATTCGTTTTTGTGACCATGCACATGCCAGGTCCCGATTGCATAGTAGATTTTGTCCTCCAGCCCATCTGGAAGAGNGANNANTTCACTTGCCGCAACCCTCTCTTTATGATGAGGTTGATATTGACAGTTGACGTCGTAGCCCCAGATSAGAAACTYGGCYTCCGTTATATCCTGGTAACTCCAAGCCTTGGACGTARCATAGTCCATGTTCATTTGCCTATAATTGTTAGTTTGCATGGGTAAAAAGCTCGGTGGGGCYATCTCCCACCTTTCTCCCTTTTGCATGTCAACCTGCGCYGTYGGCACGAAGGCTCCATGGCGCATGCATGCCACGGAGCATATCCCAGTCACATCACATCCCTTGTGAATTCTGCTTCTATCCTTCAARGCTCGATGCTYGTGACAAGTAATCGGCTAWAAAGCGCGGTSGCYRGGTTGTGAGTGGGCATGCAGAGTGGATTTGTTTTGACTCACATCCTTGCGCTCTTCAGCGGAAGCCAAATGYTCAGCATATCTTGATTTCTCTGTCATGAAGCCTTCACCRGACTTGAGCCAAATRTYGTTTTCCTCTGTAAGTGGCTCTTGGTGAACTTGYGAAAAGCAGCCATCTCCACAGTGAGAGCRATGATATTTCCATTTCTCCGGGTCRTTTTTCCAGTCTTCAGGTAGGTTAATTCCAGGTTGAGGACACCCAGCACAGAAGTAAGCAAGATCCCCTTCTCCTGGTTGCTTGCCATTGTGGGCAAATCCAAACTCGATAATCTCCTTGACATTCTGCCATTGGCGCTTGACTCGATGTAGCTCTGCATAGCGATTCTAGGGGTGTAGAATAGGTGAGTGGATTAACGTAAGGTCTTTTGAGGTGAACCACATACTGGCACTGAGTCAGGGAAGGCAGGGTTGGTCAAATGACGCAGCTTCTGGTAATATTGGTATGAGGTTGTGTGGCATTCCAAGTAGGCCAGCATATTGTCATCGAGAACTGCAAATGTAAATGCCGATTGAACAGATTGGAATGAAGCAGGGAACAGTCCAAGGTCAAGGTAGTCGTCCAGCACATTGTCCTCTCGGCCAGGACATTGACAAAGAGCAACTGGTAAATGGTGGATCCCATTTGTATGAACAATTGTGACCACAGTATCACCTTCGAGTTGCTTCCCCAGTGGTTCTGCATTGTATGTGAAGTTGCGTATCTGCGCCTGAGCAAATGCAGTGTCCCCAGTGCCCTCCTTTGCAAGAGGACATGGAATACCACCATGACCCAAATGGATACGCACACCTGTTGCCCAAAGCCAGTCTGGAGAGTAATGGGTCCCTTGCCAACTCATAACACAATGGAAAGGGTTGGCAGCATGCTGTTTAGCACAACATTCCCTGCAGAATGAGGGGGAACCCATACAATCCATACAACGCCATGGGCCATTTTCCTCCCCACACACACTGCATGTCCGTCCATCTACAGGTGCTGCTCGAGACACAACCCTGTCAATAAAACACTGTCGATGTTGCTGAACAAATTCTTCAAGGTAGTCCCTTTGTGTCTGCACAATTTAGTTATCCAACCCAGAATGAATCCAAAAGTGCTGCTTACCTTGGTTTGCCGAGGGTCAAGGTCAGGGTCCTCCTGAAAGAAATCATACTCCTGGCCTCCAAAGTCATTCACATCATCTGTTCTCTGCCTCTTGCTCTTGGGAGGTGATTCAGATGATCGTAAGGTTGGATTCTTTGGAGGACTTGCAGGTGTGTATGTCTTCTGGAGGAGCTTTGATCCACCCCGCCCGTCGGATGCAACATCAAAAATCTTGAGGCTTTTCTTACCAATCTTCTTCCTTGATTGCTTCATGGGAGGTAGGAATGAAAAGACTAGAGCAAGAAATACTCATCTTCAACTTATATCAAGTCTCGAATGATGTCATCCAATATTGATCAGGCACGAATCTAGCCAGCTCTGCCGGGGTTATGATCGCTTATCATTCGCACAACCAAAAACACCGATCAAATAGCTCAGATGCTGAGGCTTTGATTCGGAGCTTTTGGTCTGGTGATTTCACAATAAGGTACAGAGCACATGGGGAGTGCAGGATGCTATTGCTTTTCTAGTGGATTGTTGAGATCATGTCTCTTGGCCCTAATGATTGCCCCTTAGTCGGATTGAACAAACAAATAAACAAAAACCAGAAAAAAAACATCCCACTTTTTGCTTCCTACCACCAACATATTGCAACCATGTCAGTCACCAAATTGTCGGCTGCAGCTACTGAACCTCAAAGGAAGAAGAAAAGATCGAACAGGGAGGCCAAGGCTAGAGCAAGTTGGCTTTCCTGTTGGAAGAAGCTGAATTCAAAGTACTGCCTCACCAAAAGCAACCTGAAAATTTGCGGTGATGCATGCCAACGGTACAAAGACACCCCTCTTCCCCAGCATGCCCTGCTTCTATCCACAACAGTCACCAAAATAATTTGAAGGATATTGTGTACAGCACAATCTGGAGGAGGTGGACGCATTCATGCAGGAAAGAATTGACAAGGCGGTCCGAAAATGGATTAGGGACAGGACGAGGCCGCATGTCAGGGCAGCCAAGATTGGAACCAAGTCATACAATGCCCGCTGGGTTTTCTATCAGCAAAACAAAGAAAAGATCAAGAAGTGTGCCCCCGAGCTTAAAAAAGAGGACAAGAATTCCTCATTGATTGGAACAACAGCCAAAGCGCTGACCAAACTCTATGAAAGCCTCCCCAAGGAAGAAGTGGACAAGTTGCAAACCATTGCAAATGAGTGGAATGCCATGGGTCCTGGAGATGAGGTTCAGTTAGAGTGAGTGACAAACTCTTCATCCACCAGGCTTTTATTCTGACAGCCTGTGGCCACCAGTGTTTTTAGCACTGCAATCAAGGCAATTCCCAAACATTCCCTTGTGTTTTTTGAAGACTGCAGAAAGCAATATGGAGCAGTTTCTTTGTCCTCTATGCACACAAGACTTCCAAGGGAGTTCAAGCTGGTATGATGGACTATACAAAGAACATGGCCAGGGATGGGCGATCTTCCAGCTCCAAAATGAAGGCAGAAATTGCAGATAGCGGAGTTCAGGAGATCTGGGAGGAATATGTTAACGCAAACTGGGGGGTCATGGAAGCCAAAGAAGCAGCTGGGATTGCTCGATGAATGGGAAAATCAAGGAAGATGATGCATTTGCCCATGAACAAGTGGGGTGAACCCATCCTGCCAGATGTCGACTTGGTGGCAGAGTCTGGGCAGCTTCCTGCCGAGTTTTCAGGTCTTTGGGAATACCTTCAAACCATGCTCCAAACATTCCTCTCAATGCACTGGGGACTTGCTGGACCAGTCACTTCCAAGGAGCTGACGGTGCCTTGGAGCAATATAATCAAAGAACCATGGCAGTATATTCGCTCGAAATATCTACCTGATGACTTGGTTGAATTGCTCAAAGATCCATCCAAGGTGCCAATCAACGATTGTTTGTCCCTTCTGATTTTCTGGTTGGAAAGACAGAGAGCTGGCAAAGATGTGGTATTCGAGTTCTCACATTGGCAACAAAGTTGGTATAAAAAGCCGGTACCTTGTGAACCCCGGCAGAAGGTCCCTGTGATTCCTGATAAGCCAGGCTTCAAAAACGTCAAATCGGAGGAAAGCAGTGAGGAGGAAATGGAGACGAGGCAAACCCGTTCAAAAAAAGCATTCAGAGTCAGGTGGAAAAGGGGAGAGTGCAACTTCAGGCAGGAAAGGGATGTTGAACATCACGTGAAATAGGCGTCTAATCCAGCATCTATACACGGCCTGGACATGTCAGCAGGATTACGTAGTGATCCGCACATCCGAGGTATGATGTTTCACATATGTCAGAGTGATGTCATAGCTACATTGTTCTACGTCATCATTACTCAGCTCCCTATTGTTCTATGTCATAGTGATGTCAATAGAAGCGTAGCTGTGGAGCATATGAGTCATATTGACTCATATCTTAGTAAGGATTGCATCATTAGCACACAATGCTCAGTCAGCCAAGTGTGCACAGACCACCTTGGTGACACCGGTGTGATGTGACCATCACACCCTCCAGTAGTATAAATATTGTGTACTTTGCTACTGGAATAGACAGAACTTGCACATCTAGCAACTTGCTACCAAGCACACTCCCCAGCATCAACAACCTCTCCCTCCACTCATGTTTATCCGATCTAGGAAGGTATGTCTAGTAATCAACTAGTTCATACTCAGTGCAACTGCGCCAGAGATGGCAGGTCTCCCCCCTGCCAGAATTGCTGTCGAATAAGGGAAGCAGGCAAAGTCAGGTGGGGGGAAGAATGGGCAAGAGTTGGACGAAGATTTGGAAAATGAATAGGCTGATGATGAATTGGTTGACAAAGAGGAATGGGCTTCTGAAGATGAATGGGGAGGAGTGGCAGAAGATGAAGGCACCATCTCAACCTCAAGCCAAGATAGCTCGGACTTGGATCAAGACTTCTCGAGCGGCTCAGACAGCCATGTTTTCAGCAAGAAACTCAGCAAAGAAACCCCGGCAAAAAAAAGCAGACGAGTATGACTCCAGCTGCAAAAGTGGGGAGGGTACAATAAGTCCACTGGTGTTTCAAACTCCTGGATCAAGCCCCGATCACCCGAGTAAAAAACTCAAAGTACCCGTTGAAGTGTTTTGGGAACAGCGAGACTACTAACACACACAACCTAACACCTAACACCAACTCTAAGTCGAGCCGTGCAAGGTAAGTAGTATGTATAGACCTTTCATAGTCGTGCCGCACCAAAATCGGGGGTGCGAGTATGGGGGGTAGTGTAGAGTATTAAGAGTTAACAAGTTCTCTCTCTTGAGCACACTAGTTCCAAGTAATCGAGAAGTACTCGATAGTCACACAGTTAACCTAAAAGGTTATATCTTTATAGTTTTGATCTTTCCTTTACTTAGTATCACGCCGCGTGAGATAAAAGTCACAAATCCAAGTCGATTGCAAATGCAAAGTAAACACAAATAAACAGCAGTAATTCTCTGGGGAAAAACTATGCTAAGAGAGTCCAATATATATACTATCTGGAGCTGTGCGATCACCAGAGCATGGTAAATAGGTGTACATGAGATTTATAAATCAAGAGAGTCCAGGCCCCAGCTAGAGAGAGAGATAAAGAGATAAAAAGAGGGTATTGGATATGCCACGCCTGCGCTTGCGCTGTGACTATTAATAGATTCTTGTTGCCTTTTCTAGTATGCTGAGCGGGATGACAA
>JANBPK010000993.1:0-34181 GCA_027579435.1 Candolleomyces eurysporus
CTGACTTGCCTGCCCCTGCAGCGCCAGTCATGCAGAGCAAGCGTTGGGGACCCTCCCGTTCGCCGATCCAATCCATGATTTCGCTGAGCACCTCGACGCGAGTATCTTCGTCGCACTTTGGAGGGTCATACCTCGCTGCCGAATTATAGAAAGCATTCGGGGCCATGTTGTCTAGCAGCATCGTCCAACCTTTGGCGACATAGGGTCAGCGGATGAAATGGGTGAAAGAATGCTGGATGCACATACCATCTATCGAGTGATTTCGAGTATTATGCACATGCTGGGACGAGTCGATCTGAACATTCCCGCCAACATGGAAGTTGCGCGCCCTCGAGAACATCGACATGGATGCTGATGCCCCGGTGGATGAGGCCACATTCTCGGGAGCTGCTCCGGTGTATCGTCGTTTGGTACCCACAACGGGCACACCAGATCCCTCTACTGAAGATGGTGTGAGCCCTTTCAAGCTGTATGGCGAGGACGGGTCTGGGACAAGGGCCTGTAGATCTTGATCGATAGCGTCGTCGTCGTCGTCTCGGCCATCTCGCGTGCTGGAAGCCGACGAGAGCAAGCGCCGACGCTTGAATCTGGGTTGTCCTGTTGTCCTGGGTTTCGAACTCGAGGACATGTTCGTGGAGCGGGGAAGAGCAAGGACTGGCTGAATGCCATCGAAGCCCACCATGTACCCACGCTTGGTCCCAGAGCACCGCCTTTCCCTAGCGCTCATTAGACGCCCACTTTGACTATGCTATCCAGGGGCAAGATCAAGGCTAGCAGCGGGATAGGTCCTCATTGACATGATTGAGGACCTTAGAATGCAACCAGAATTGGCAGTCACAGTGTCTCTGAGGGGAGAAATCTGCTGAGAGCCTATGTCAGAGAGCGGAGGAGTTGGAACTGCAGCAGGTCGAAACAAACTCGATCGGCAATTTTAGTGAAATGGATAGCTATTTCATGGAAAGTGGAAGGAGTCAGCCGCAGAGTTAATTCAATTGCGATTCTAGATGAATTCTGTGTCAATCTCAATATAACTGTTGATGTTAGATATCTCGCCCGTCGTACTCATTCTGATCCTGTGCGCCCTTTACCCAGTGGAATGATGAGAAGCGGCGGTTCGGCATTGACAAGGTGATTGATTCTCTTCTTCTTCCCACCACCACGTCGCTATCTCCATGATCTCAGAAATACATCCCATCTGGAGGCCTCTGTCCAGTAATTATGCTTTAGAATCTTCCAAAGCCCGCATAATCCCAGAGGATGTCTTTGCGGACTCAGCCTGAAGGATGCGGAAAGGGGCCAATACTTCAATAGGAATTCTACAAACGACGGAGAGCATGCTCCTGGGCCTCTGAAGCGCTTTCCCACCTTTCAGAAACAGTATTGGTTGAAATAACACATTCCGAGTTCGACCGGCCAACTTCCTCGACATCCATGAGTATTAAATTTAGTTAATTTCAAACCAGTTATTTATTTACAGGCTGAGTTTCTTGAGCTCTACGTAACCCACGATACTACTCGGAATTTTGTTTCCTCATTCCAAACGCCAGGCTCTATGCCTTACTTGTAGTTGTAGACGGATTGTACTCTGTGAGGCGATGAAAGCGGCGACGAAGATGGTGAAGGTTGTCGGAGCCCCAGGCGCAGTTGCAATGGTTTAGGCGATCTGGACAATGGTGGATGCACGATACCAATGATTACGGCTCCCCATCGTCGTTCAAGCGTTGAGAGAATTTGCGGCAGACAATCTTCACTAGTCCTGGACGTAGCCGAACAGGACTCCGACTTGCTGGGGGTCTGAGGTACCGTAGCTTTCTGCTGTTAGAGGAATCGGAGGAGGGAGAACGGGAGAAAGGGGAAGAGCCCCAGGAGGAGTCGAACCCCTTAGCTCGTTAAGTGTTACGCTTTTATCTTCATAACCGAGCCCTCTTATTCGTGAATTCCTCCCCATTATCTACGAGATGGGGCTCGACTAGCTCCAGTAGTAGGGTTCCAAAGCATTTGCCAATCCGGATTCTTCGAGTTCCTTCTGCACAGGGAGCGAAAGAGGACAGTCAGTGAGCTTCCTCGTATCGAGATGACGAGCTCGCTTTCAATCGTTTCATAATACCAGATATTGTCGGCGGCACCCCGAGTCCCAGCTAGAACCACCAATAGGTGAAGCTTCCTCGATCCATTGCTGTAGGCTAGGGCAAGAATTTGTTGACCAACGAGTGTAGTCGGTGCATGAGGGGACTTTCGGTTCGCGGTGGTGCACGACTTGCAATACTCATGATGCTATTGTGCTTGAATACCCACGGCAAAGGAGGGTGCCTGCATCTGAATCGGTGAAGCGTTCATTTTGGAGGGAATCGGCGCTGATTACGGCGACGGAGGATGATCGAGGGAGGGGGTCCAAGATTTCCTTGAACTCGCAGAGCTTGAGCCTGGTGCCGTATTTGACTCAGGATTCTTTCATTGAGTTGGTCGTATTCCTGCAATAGATGACATGAGCAATGAATTGAGGAAAGAGAGAGAGTTACATTCACACCCTTTCACATCTTCCAATTGCATTACCAGCTCACAGCAAACGCTCATCGTTTCGTTGAGCGCTATTAACAGCTCAAGAACTTGTAGTCGTAGTCGGAACAATTCTAGACTGGGGAGTTCTTGTGTTTGGGTACCCCAGCCCCCTGACCTCCCCAAAAGCACAGCTTCTCGACTCTGGCCAGTGCACTTCGCTTTGCAGGTTTCGGACGACCATGGTCCATCCAGAGGACCGGCGGTGGGCGTTGCCACATGAAATCTTATCAGATACGATTCCTGTAGTAAACTCACAAGGAGCTCGACGTCGTCGACACTGTCACCCAAATGACAATGATCAAAGCTTAGCGTTGGTGTTCAAGGCAGCCTTGACTCAGTTCCGAATATACCCAGACAGCACGCCAAATCGTTCGAGAAACTCGGAAGCCGCAGATGACATGCACGAATTGAAGGGTTCGAGTATGAAGATAAATTTAGAGTAACACTTCGTGAACCGAGGAATTTGACTACTCCTTAAGCTCTTCCCCTTTCTCTGTTTCTCCTTCTTCCGGTTCCTCCGGCGGCAGACGGCTCACAAAGTCCTCCTCCTCGAACCCGTACTGCTCTACGAGACAGTTCTCAACGAGCTTCCTCCATTTGTTGTAGTAAGGTTTCAAATCATCTACCAATCCAGGTTCTTCGAGTTCATTCTGCACAGGCAGCAAAGGAAAACAGTCAGCGAACGACATCACATATTGATACATACTCGAGGAGATTGCCTCACTTTCAATCGTTGCATAATGGAAAATATCATCGCCGGGAACTCGGTCTTATAGAGAGCAAAATGCCCTGTCTTTGACAACATTTGATCAATCTTTCTCCATCCATCGTTGTGGGCTATAGTAAGAATTTGTTGATCGCTGAGTGTTTCGCCTGAGTTGGAATACAACGCGAGGGCAACCACCGGATTCTCCATCGATAAAGTGCCGAAAGCTGCACGAGTGCTGCCTGAAGGATAAGTGGACACAGACATCGCAGACGTTTGTATTGACTCACTTGGCTCTAGGGAAACCTGATTGATTACTTGTACAAGGCCCTCCGAAATGTATGCTTTAACCTGGGTTTCTGTTATGAACAAGTTCTTGGAACGAGCTTCATTATCCAAGAATTCAGCGAACGACCGGTGATAGAAATGCATTTCTAGATATCCCAGGACATCAGGGCGCAGATGAAATATGAGAAGAGAGTGTAAGTCGGAAACAAGAGCTTCATGGGCATTTCTTTCTAGGTTGAGGATCTCGTCGAACTCCTGGGCGGCCCACCCCCTGCCACCAACACGATAGTCGGAGTTGATGTGATGAGCCCTGAGAAGAAGCAAAAAGTTGCGTCCTCGGTTTGTGTCGACAGCCTCATACGACTCTTTCGCGGTCGACAGGATGTTCGCGTAAAGCACATCGAGAGCTGCGAATGGCGTCGCTAACTGTCCCTTTTCCGGGGTCCAGTCAACCACCGTCTGCAGCCTATCTACCGGAGAACTTCGGCGCTCCGAGACATATTTCACAACCGTCGCCGCGTACACAAACTGCCCGGACGCAGCGATAACCAGCTTTTCGATGACATCCACACTGGGCCATGACCGGGATTGTGCTCGAGTGTCGTGGCTTCGACTCCCGATGTCTTGAAGCCGCCTCCACAGGTAGCGACGTATGTCATCTGTCGCATCATACTTGTCGCTGAGCTGAATGTGATACGCCAATGGGTGGAGGTAGCCCCGGGTCTTCGAGTTCAGCGCACTGCGAATGGCCCATTCCGGCCGACTGGCGATAAAAATCCGAAAAAGGAGGTCGTTATCGAGGAGACAATGCTTGATGGTGGAAAGCAGTTCTGCTTGTCCTTCTTCGCCGGCGCATTCGTCGAGGCCGTCTATAAGCACGGCGTAGGGGAAACTGCTGGCGTCGAAACCGGCATTCGCCTGAAGCCGTTTGAATGGGTCGACGACGAGGGTATCCATCTGGGTTTGGATGGTTCTGGTGAAGATGGGAGGGTCTTCTTCGACGGCTTCCCTGATATAGTCCCGGAGCCTACGATCGTGCTTCCCTAATTGAAATGCGATAGTTGGTATGATGCGGGAAAGGTTGTTTCGAGTGGGGTCTTGGGAAGAGAAGAAGACTGCGCAGCCTAGGATTCCCGCGTCGGCACAGCGTTCGGCGATCGTTTGCTGCAAGGCTGACTTGCCTGCTCCTGCAGCACCCGTCATGCATAGCAAGCGTTGAGGACCCTCCCGATCGCCGATCCAATCCATGATTTCGCTGATCACCTCGACGCGAGTATCTTCGTCGCATTTCGGAGGGTCGAATCTCGCTCCCGAATTATAGGAAGCATTTGGGGCTATGTTCTCTACCAGCATCTTCCAACCTTTAGCAACAGATCGCGGAGGGTCAGTGAATTAATTTGGTCTAATAATATTGGATGCTTATACCATCTTGAGCATTCAAGGTATGCACATGCTGGGACGAGTCTATTTGAATGTTTCCGCCAACGTTGAAGTGGTGAGCCCTCGACAGCATCGACATGGATGCTGATGGTCCCGTGGATGACGGCACGTCCTCAGCGATCGCTTTGCTGTACCCTCGTCGAGGACCCACGACGGGCACATGAGATTCCCCTCCCGAAGATGGTGTGAGCCCTTTCGAGTTGTCTGACAAGGACGGGGCTTGAACAGGCGCCTGTAGATCTTGAGCGATAGGCCCGCCGTCTCGGCCATCTCGTGTATCGGAGGATGAGAAAAAGCGTTGAAGCCTGGATCTGAGTCGTCCTGTTTTCTTGGATTTCGAACTCGAGGCCATCTTCGTCGCGTAGGGAAGAGCGGGAGCAGGGTGAGGGTCCGGATGCCTTGAGGCAACAATGTACCCACGCTCGGTCCCTCAGCACCGCTTTTCCCTGACGCCCATCAGACGCCCACGTTGACCATGCCTTCAGTGGCCAGATTGGAGATAAAGCCTAGCAGCCGGCGCATTGATTACTGGCAATGACATCCCACCAGAATTTCTAGTCGCAGTGTTTTCCAGGACGGAAGACTGCGAAAAGTCAACAAACTCAGACGAAAATTCTAGCGACCCGACATGGTGAGCAATTTCATAGAGCCCCGGTGTTGATTTAACCGCAATATTAGGTGAGCTCTAGTTGGATCCCACCATTGAATTTCTGCCTGTCGAATTCTGACCCTGTCCGCTGTGTAAATAGTAGAAAGCGGCAATCATTGACACTATTGGCTATCTGGCATGCGTGTGTCAACTCTCTTGTTCCTACCACCGCCCCACTTCGCTATTGCCATGATCTCAGTATTAATATCCTTGAGAGACTTCCCTCGAGTAGTTGTGCTCTAGAACCGTTCAAATCTCGCACAATTTGAGAGGAAGTCGACCAGTTGAAGAGGCGGATGTCCTCTTTGGGCCTTCAAGTCAGGTACTCCTAGTTGGAATCTAGTAAATTGATAGCATATGTGGCCCCATGGGGCATACGACTCGGAAGTATGTTTCCTCCTTCCAAACTCCAGGCTCTATGACTTACTTGTAGTCGTAGACCAGTTGTACTCTGTGAGGCAATGAAAGCGATGACGAAGATGGTGAAGGTCGTCGGAGCCCCAGGCGCAGTCGCAATGGTTTACGCGACCTGGACAATATGGATGCACAATACCAATGATTACGGTTGACCATCGTCGTTCAAGCATTGAGAGGATTTGTGGCAGACAATTTTCACAAGTCCTGGACGTAGCCGAACAGGACTCCGACTTGCTGCCAGTGGGTGTCTGAGGTGCCTTAGCTTCATGCTGTCAGATAAATCAGAGGAGGGAGAACGGGAGGAAGAGGAAGAGCCCCAGGAGGAGTTCCACTCCTCAGCTCGTTGAGTGTTACGCTTTTATCTTCATAAATGAGCCCCCTTATTTGTGAATTCCTCCCCATTCTCTGTAAGATGGGGCTCAACTAGCTGTTGTAGGAGGGTCTCAAGCATCTGCCAATCCGGATTCTTCGAGTTCGTTTTGCACAGGGACCGAAAGAAGACAGTCAGAGAGCTTATCGTTCGTTAACCACGGGCGACAACAGAAACGAGGGAATGAGAGTGGGGAGGAAAGCTAACGGAACGTGGAAAAATTATATTCCCAAGGCCTCGGTCGGCCGGTGAAATACTCATTCACACCGTTTCACGATCACATTCATTGAGCGCTATTAACAGCTCAAGGGATTGTAGTCGTGGTCGTCGGAAGAATTTTAGACGAAGGAGTTCTCTTGTTTGGGTACCCCAGCCCACTCACCTCCCCAAAAACACAGCTTCTCGCCTCTGGCCAGTGCACTGGCTTGCCGGTGGGGTGCTGTCAAGTGGCTCGCTTGTCAATGGCAGCTTTCGGACGACCATGCAAAGAATCGGCCGTAGGCGTTGCCACATGAAATCTTATCAGATACGGTTACTGTGGGGACATTGCGCCTGTTAGATAGGCTGCGTGGCTCTTCAAGTGAAATCACAAGGAACTCGACGTCGTCGATGCTCCGTCACCAGATAGCAATGATTAAAGCTTCCCATCGTCGTTCAAGGCAGCCTCGACACAGTTCTGAATGTAGCCAGATAGCACTCGAAATTGCTCGAGAACTTCGGAACCCGCAGATGAAATGCACAAATTAAAGGGTTCAAGATAGATAAATTTAGCGCAACAATTCGTGAGCCGAGGAATCCTGGGGGTCTTCCCCTTTCTCTGTTTCTCCTTCCGGTTCCTCCAGCAGCAGATGGCTGAGGAGCTTGAGCCCGTACTCCTCCCCGTAGTCCTCCATGATATAGTTTTGAACGAGCTTCCTCCATTTGTTGGAGTAAGGTCTCAAAGCATCTGCCAAACCCGGTTCTTCGAGTTCATCCTGCACAGGCAGCGAAGGAAAACAGTCAGCGAACGACCTCGCGCATTGATATATATTCAAGGAGACGGGCGTACTTTCAATCGTTGCATAATGAAAAATAGCATCGCTGGCAACTCGGTGTGGCGGCGAGCAAAGTGCCATGTCTTTGATAACATTTGATCAATCTTTCTCCATCCATCGTTGTGGGCTAAAGCAAGAATTTGTTGATCGCTGAGTGTTTTGCCTTCGTCAGAATACAACGCGAGGGCGACCACCGGATTCTCCTCCGACAAAGTGCCGAAATCTGCACGGGTGCTGCCTGAAGAATAAGTGAACAGACATCGCGGACGTTTGTATCGACTCACTTGGCTCTAAGGAAACCTGATTGATCACTTGCACAAGGCCCTCCGAAATGTATGCTTTAACCTGGGTTTCTGTGATGAACAAGTTCTTAGAACGAGTTTCGCTATCCAAGAATTCAGAGAACGACCGGTGATAGAAATGCATTTTTAAAAATCCCGGGATGCGAGGGTGCGGATGAAATACGAGAAGAGATCGTAGGTCGGAAACAAGGACTTCATGGGCATTTATTTCCAGGTTGAGGATCTCGTCGAACTCCTGGGTGGCCCACCTCCTGCCACCAACACGACCGTCAGAGTTGATATGATGAGCCCTGAGAAGAAGCAAAAAGTTGCGCCCTCGATTCGTGTCGACGGCCTCATACGACTCTTTCGCGGCGGATAGGATCCTCGCGTAAAGCACATCGAGAGCTTCGAACGGCCTCGCTAGCTGCCCTTTTTCCGGGGTCCAGTCAACTACCGTCTGCAGCCTGTCGACCGGAGAACTTCGGCGCTCCGAAACATATTTCACAACCGTCGCCGCGTACACGAACTGCCCGGACGCAGCCTGAACCAGCTTCTCGATGTCATCCGCCGTGGGCCATGACTGGGATCGCGCTCGAGGGTCGTGGCTTCGACGTCCAATACCTTGAAGCCGCCACCACAGGTAGCGACGTATATCGTCCGTCGCGTCATACTTGTCGCTGAGTTGAATATGATATGCTAATGGGTGGAGGTAACCCTCGGTCTCCACGTTCAGCGCACTACGAATGGCCCATTCCGGCCGACTGGCGATAAAAATGCGAAATGGGAGGTCGTTATCGAGGAGACACTGTTTGATGGTGGAGAGTAATTCTGCTTGTCTTTCTTCGCCGGCACACTCGTCGAGGCCGTCGATAAGCACGGCGTGGGGGAACCTGCCAGCCTCGAAACCGGCATTCGCCTGAAGCTGTTTGAATGGACGGACAACTAGCATGTCCATTTGAGTTTGGGTGGCTCTGGTGAATATGGGAGGATCTTTGTCGATAGCTTTGCTGATATAGTCTTGGAGCGTAGGATCGTGCTGTCCTAACTGAAACGCGATAGTCGGTACGATGTGGGATAGATTGTTTCGAGTGGGGTCTTGGGAAGAAAAGAAGATTGCGCAGCCTAGGATCCCCGAGCGGGCGCAGCGTTCGGCGATCGTCTGCTGCAAGGCCGACTTGCCTGCTCCTGCGGCACCCGTCATGCAGAGCAAGCGTTTAGGACCCTCTCGATCACCAATCCAATCCATGATTTCGCCGATCACCTCGACGCGAGTATCTTCGTCGCATTTTGGAGGGTCGAACCTCGCTCCTGAATCATAGAAAGCATTTGAGGCTATGTTGTCTAGCAGCATCTTCCAACCTTTCGCAACACATGGCACAGGGTCAGCAGATGGACTGGGTCGCAGAGCATCGGATGCCCATACCGTCTATCGATTTTTCTTGAGAATTATGCACATGCTGCGACAAGTCTATCTGAATGTTTCCGCCAACATTGAAGTTGCGCGCCTTTGATAAAATCGACGTGGATGCCGATGCTCCCGTGGATGAGGCCACATTCTCGGTCGCTCCGGTGCATCGTCTTTGAGTACCCTCGAAGGGCACATGGGATTCCTCTCCCGAAGGTAGTTGGAGTCCTTGCAAGCTATCGGCCAAGGACGGGTCTGGGACAAGGGCCTGTGGATCTTGAGCGATCCGCAAGTCGTCTCGACGATCCTGTGCGCCGGACGACGACGAGAACAAGCGTCGAAACCAAGGTCTGAGTCGTCCTTTTCTCTTGRGTTCCGAATTCGAGGCCATCTTCGTGGTGTAAGAGCAAGCGCCGGCTGACGCTCGCAATTGCACATCAAGGCAGACATGAGGCCACCATGTACCCACGCTCGGTCCCAGAGCACCGCCTTTCCCTAGCGCTCATTAGACGCCCACCTTGACTGTGCTATCCAGGGGCAAGATCAAGGCCAGCACCGGGATCGGTCCTCATTGACGTTTTCGAGGACACTAGAATGCCACCGGAATTGGCAGTGTCTCTGAGGGGAGAAATCTACTGAGAGGTCATGTCAGAGAGCGGAGGAGTTTGAACTGCGGCAGGTCGAAACAAACGCGGACGGAATTTTAGCGAAATGGTTAGCCATTTCATGGAAACTGGAAGGAATCAGCCGCAATACTAATTCCATTATGACTCTGAAGCTCTTTCCCACCTTTCAAAAACAGTATTGGTCGAAATGACGATGAGTATTAAATTTCCTTAATTTCAAACCAGTTATTAATTTACAGGCTGAATCTCTTGAGCTCTGCATAACCCACGATACGACTCGGAAGTATGTTTCCTCCTTCCAAACTCCAGGCTCTATGACTTACTTGTAGTCGTAGACCAGTTGTACTCTGTGAGGCAATGAAAGCGGCGACGAAGATGTTGAAGGTCGTCGGAGCCCCAGGCGCAGTCGCAGTGGTTTACGCGACCTGGAAAATATCGATGCACGATACCAATGATTACGGCTTACCATCGTCGTTCAAGCATTGAGAGGAATTTTTGGCAGACAATCTTCACTAGTCCTGGACGTAGCCGAACAGGTCTCTGACTTGCTGGGTGTCTGAGGTTCCTTAGCTTTCTGCTGTCAGATCAATCAAAGGAGGGAGAACGGGAGGAAGAAGAAGAGCCCTAGGAGGAATTGTCCTCCTCAGCTCGTTGAGTGTTAAGCTTTTATCTTCATGAATGAGCCCCATTATTCGTGAATTTCTCCCCATTCTCTACAAGATGTGGCTGAACTAGCTGTGGTAGCAGGGTCTAAAGCATCTGCCAATCCGGATTCTTCGAGTTCGTTTTGCACAGGGACCGAAAGAAGACAGACAGCGAGCTTATCGTTCGTTCACCACGGGTGACAACAGAACCGAGGGGATGAGAGTCACATCGTGCGGCTAGATTGGTGCAGAAAACAAGGGTAACTACACTGGGCACTGTGGTGCGGATTTGAGGTAGACACCCTTCATCTGCACCAATCTCTCCTGTCAGTGTCGCGCCAATCCCGCGCAACTCCGCGCGGTTTTGGGTTGGGTTTTAAGGATCGGTTAAGGATCGGTAAGGCCGGGTATATGAATCTTCTGGGCCTTTGGCGCAGTCATTTTCAGTCCTATTCTATCAACTTTTGAAGTAATTTTGATTTTTCAGGTAATGTTAGGTTAATCACACAGTGGGGGTAGGTACACAGGGGATGGGAAGTGTTGTATGTTTTTCCAATCAGCTCTTGGCGTGTTTGATAGTAGACTGACGGTTGATTGACAGTGCAACAGTGCCGGGTGGTGCAACAGTACGGGTGGGGTGCACCACTTTACAGTCAGTTCTGCACCACTCACTTTAGGGTAATCACACTGCTTTCTGCACCATTCTAGCAAACGTGGAAAAATTATATTCCCAGGGCCTCGGTCGGCCGGTGAAATACTCATTCACACCCTTTCACATCTTCCAATTGCATTAACAGCTCACAGCAAACGGTCGTCGTTTCATTGAGCGCTATTGACAGCTCAAGAGATTAAAGTTGTGGTCGTCGGAAGGATTCTAGACGAGGGAGTTCTCGTGTTTGGGTACCCCAGCCCACTGACCTCCCCAAGAACACACCTTCTCGACTCTGGCCGGTGGGGTGCTGTCAAGTGGCTCGCTTGGCAGCTTTCGGACAACCATGCAGAAAATCGGCCGTAGGCGTTGCCACATGAAATTTTATCAGATACGCCTATCAGATAGATTGCATGGCTCTTCACAGTGAAATCACGAGCTCGACTCGACGTCTTCGACGCCCTGTCACCCAAATACCAAGGACTAAAGCTTACCGTCATCGTTCAAGACAGCCTCGACTCAGTTCCGAATGCACCCAGATGACACTTCAAATCGCTCGAGGAACTCTGAACCCGCAAATGAAATGCACAATTGAGGGTTCGAGTATGACGATAAATTTAGCGTAACACTTCGTGAGCCGAGGAACTTGACTACGCCTGGGGCTCTTCCCCTTTCTATGCTTTTCCTTCTTCCGGCTCCTCTGGCAGAAAACGGCTGAAAAGGTCCCCGTCGCTGTATATCCACTCGCGATAGTTCTTAACTAGCTTCCTCCATTTGTTGTAGTAAGGTTTCAAAGGATCTGCAAATCCTGGTTCTTCGAGTTCATTCTGCGCAGACAGCAAAGGAAAACAGTCAGCGAACAACCTCGCGTATTGATAGGTGCTCAAGGAGACGGGCGTACTTTCAATCGTTGCATAATGAAAAATAGCATCGCCGGCAACTCGGTGTGGCGGCTAGCAAAGTGCCATGTCTCTGATAACATTTGATCAAACTTTCTCCATCCATCGTTGTGGGCTAAAGCAAGAATTTGTTGATCACTGAGTGTTTTGCCTTCGTCGGAATACAACGCGAGGGCGACCACCGGATTCTCCTCCGACAAAGTGCCGAAAGCTGCACGAGTGCTGCCTGAAGAATAAGTGAACACAGACATTGCAGATGTTTGTATTGACTCACTCGGCTCGAAGGAAACCTGGTTGATTACTTGCACCAGGCCCTCCGAAATGTATGATTTAACCTGGGTTTCTGTGATGAACAAGTTCTTGGAACGAGATTCACTATCCAAAAATTCAGAGAAAGACTGGTGATAGAAATGCATTTGTACAAAGATTTGCGAGAAGTCGGGGTCCTGATGAAATACGACGAGAGAGTGCAAGTCTGAAACAAGGACTTCATGGCCATTTCTTTCTAGGTTGAGGATCTCGTCGAACTCGTGGGCGGCCCACCTCCTGCGGCCCACACGATAGTCGTGATTGATATGATAAGCCCTGAGAAGAAGCAAAAAGTTGCGTCCTCGGTTCGTGTCCACAGCCTCATACGACTCTTTCGCGGCAGACAGGATGCCGGCGTAAAGCACATCGAGAGCTGCGAATGGCGTCGCGAACTGTCCTTTTTCCGGGGTCCAGTCAACCACCGTCTGCAGCCTGTCGACTGGAGAACTTCGGCGTTCTGAGACATATTTCACAACCGTCGCCGCGTACACAAACTGCCCCGACGCAGCTAAAACCAGCTTCTCGATGTCTTCCACCGTGGGCCATGACTGGGATCGCGCTCGAGGGTCGTGGCTTCGACGCCCAATACCTTGAAGCCGCCACCACAGGTAGCGACGTATATCATCCGTCGCGTCATACTTGTCGCTGAGTTGAATATGATACGCCAATGGGTGGAGGTAACCCTCGGTCTCCACGTTCAGCGCACTACGAATGGCCCATTCCGGCCGACTGGCGATRAAAATGCGAAAAGGGAGGTCGTTATCGAGGAGAAAATGTTTGATGGTGGAGAGTAATTCTGCTTGTCTTTCTTCGCCGGCACATTCGTCGAGGCCGTCGATAAGYAYGGCGTGGGGGAACTTGCCAGCGTCGAAACCGGCATTCGCCTGAAGCTGCTTGAATGGGCGAACGACGAGAATGTCCATTTGAGTTTGGACGGTTCTAGTGAAGATGGGAGGATCTTTTTCGATAGCCTTTCTGATATAGTCCTGGAGCGTAGGATCGTGCTGTCCTAACTGAAATGCGATAGTCGGTATGATGTGGGTAACATTGTTTCGAGTGGGGTCTTGGGAAGATAAGAAGATTGCGCAGCCTAGGATCCCCGAGCGGGCGCAGCGTTCAGCGATCGTCTGCTGCAAGGCCGACTTGCCTGCTCCTGCAGCACCCGTCATGCAGAGCAACCGTTGAGGACCCTCTCGGTCGCCGATCCAATCCATGATTTCGCTGATTACCTCGACGCGAGTATCTTCGTCGCATTTCGGAGGGTCGAATCTTGCTCCCGAATTATAGAAAGCGTTTGGGGCCATGTTCTCTAGCAGCATCTTCCAACCTTTAGCGACAGATCGCGGAGGGTCAGTGAATTAATTTGGTCTAATAATATTGGATGCTTATACCATCTTGAGTATTCAAGGTGTGCACATGCTGGGACGAGTCTATTTGAATGTTTCCGCCGACGTTGAAGTGGTGAGCCCTCGACAGCATCGACATCGATGCTGATGGTCCCATGGATGACGGCACGTCCTCAGCGATCGCTTTGCTGTACCCTTGTTGAGGACCCACGACGGGCACATGAGATTCCGCTCTGGAAGATGTTGTGAGTCCTTTCGAGTTGTCTGACAAGGACGGGTCCTGGACAGGCGCCTGTAAATCTTGAGCGATAGGCTCGTCGTCTCGGCCATCTCGTGTATCGGACGACGAGAACAAGCGTTGAAGCCGGGATCTGAGTCGTCCTGTTTTCTTGGATTTCGAGCCCGAGGCCATCTTCGTCGCGTAGGGAAGAGCAAGAGCAGGGTGAGGGTCCGGATGCCGTTGAGGTTGACGTGAGGCAACAATGTACCCACGCTCGGTCCCTCAGCACCGCTTTTCCCTGACGCCCATTAGACGCCCACATTGACCATGCCTTCAGTGGCCAGATAAAGCCTAGCAACCGGCGCATTGGTGATTGTCCATCCCTGCACACCAAACCGGCATATTTTTTGGAGCGCCTTTCGCTCAAATGTATGTAGGTGGGGTGACCGTGATGGATCGGTCATCTTATCTGCCCTCGCTCTCTTCACCATTCTCGAAATTGGCACTGGATTTCGAGTCCGAGAGATGGACGTGTATCAGAAGCCCAGAGGTAGTAGAGCGTCGAGATCTCCAGACGCTTCATCCCACAGCCGCAAGGCAACGTCAAAGTTCTTAATTATATTCGTACTCCTGGTCTCCTACGCTTGGACGCATGGTGATGACGAAGGAGGTATATTCGAAATTCCTTCCCCTGATCCGTTAGGTATCTCACTGCACCTGCAACTTCTCGAAATCATTGACCTCAGCTGGTTTTGCTCTCCACAGTATACAATGGTATGTTCGTTCGCGAAGAGGAGAATGCGCCGACGATTGCCTCAAAAGTCTGATAGTCAATTACGGTCCACCCCACTTGCTTGGTTGAATAGATCCATATTGTTGAAGAGCTAAAAAAGGACGGAGTATTGGTTGATATCACCTATCCAGAGCTTGAGTGCACGCATCTCCTCGACATCTTTCAGTATTAAATTTAGTTTATTCCAAAGTAGTCATCTATTTACAAATCAATCTTCTAGCTCTATGTCACCCACAATACTACTCGGCATTTTGTTTGCCCCTACTAAACCTCAGGCTCTATGACTTACTCAAAGTCGTACACTGTTTGTCTTCTGTGATCACGAGTATATGGACACCTGTGCGTCCTTGCGTATGGTGGCAGATGTCAAAGGCGGAAACGGACGCGACGAGTGGGGAGAAGATGAGAGCAGTGGCAAAGATGGTAATAGTCGGAGCCCTAGGTGCAGTTGTAGTGGTCAAGGTAAAATGGACAGAAATGGATTGCAGTTTACCGTGGTCTTTCAAGTGTTGAGAGGATCTGCGACGGACAATCTCTACTAGTCCTGGACGTAGCCGAACAGGACTTCGACTTGCTGGGAGTCTGGACTCGCAAGTGAAGTGCACGAATAAGAGGGCTCGGTTATGAAGATGAAAGCGAACACTTAACGTGGTGGGGAGTACGAGTCCTTCTGGGATTTTTCCCCTTCTTCCTGTTCTCGGTCTCAACGAGCTTCCTCCACCTGTCGCAGTAGACTTCAAAGCATCAGCCAATCCGAGTTCTGTGAGTTCGTTCGACACAGGCAGCGAAGGAGGACAGTTAGCAAGCGTCCTCGTATCCAAGAGGATGAGGTCACTTTCAATTTTTTCGCAACAACAGATATCGTCGGCGGCACCCTGAGTCCCAGCTAGAACCACCAATTAGTGAAGTTTCCCCGATCCATCGTTGTGGATTGAGGCAAGAATTTGTTGACTACTGGATGTTTTGCCTTTGTTGGAATACCAGGGTGGTCGGTGCATAGCGGTCGAGCACATTTCTCGGAGTTGAACGAGTACTGCCTGAAGAACTTTGGGTGTTTATCGACTCACGAGGCTCTGGAGAAAGCCGATAGATTCCTTGCACAACAGATTTCGGCTAACGGCCCGTTCGCTCATCCTCATAAACGGCATACTGGCTCATTCCAAAGTTGTTCGGAGCCTTCGTGACGCTGGAATAGCCACTTCTGGCTAGCGGTCGTGCACGACTTGGCGGAACCGGTCNGCGCCGATACCCGTGATGCTGTCGTGCTTGAACAGCTTATACCCGCGGCGGATGAGGGTGCCTGCACCCGAATCGGTGAAGAGCTCTTTTGGAGGGAGTCGGCGCTGATCACGGCAACGGACGATGATCGAGGGAGGTGGTCCAGGAGTTCCTTGAACTCGCGGAGCTTGAGCTTGGTACCGTATTTGACCCAAGGTTCNTTTCATGAGTTGGTCGTATTCCTGCAATCAATATAATGTTGTGAGCAATGGATCAAAGAGAGAGAGACAGTCGAGCCGCACCTCGTCTAAATTGATGACATCCAGCTTTTCACCGGTAACACCATGGAAGAGGCCACCTTTGTCGTTCAGGAACACAATCTTCATCGGTTCCAGCTCCTTGGCCAATTCTCCTGCAGCAATGTCGGCGTTGACGTTGAGAATCTGGCCTTCGTTGCTCTCAGCCAGACTGGTCAGAATGGGGAGGGCACCGGCACGGATAGACGCCTCGATGGGGCGTTTATCGATCTTCGTAATCTTTCCGACCAAGCCGTACTTGTCCTTGTCGAGGTAGTCGGCGGAGAAGACCCCAGAGGTGATGGGGCGCGCACGGGTACCCAGCTTCTCGAGGGCAGCGACGAGTTTGAGATTCTCTYCCATGAAGACCCTGCGAGCGATCTGGAGRGTTTTGGCGTCTGRGAGTGCGAGTCAGAGATGMWCTACTGAGCTCTARRRATCTGCAGRAACGCACCTGTGACCCGGATTCCATCGATRTAGTCRGGAACMACACCCTCGTTCTCAATRATCTCGTTCAACTGSGGTCCAGCRCCGTGGAGAATGACAGGGTAGAGGCCGACCCTGTACARGAAGCTCAACGAGAGAGCGAGCTCGTCGAGGTCGGACAGAACAGCTCCTCCGACTTTGATAACAGCAAAYTTRGCTGGTTGCGATGGGTGGGACGAGGACGAGAAGATTCGGAGGTGGCGTTCGACCTCCCGCTTGGTGCCAATCGAGTARAGGAGTCGGGTGATAGTGTCCTGGTAATCGTCAGTATTGYACACTCTAGAAACGACTGAACTGRACAYACCCTGTCAGTTTGTGGGCTGCTCTGGATGTATCGCTTCTGAACGACACCAGGACGAGCTCGAGGACCCAACGAGCGAACGGCGAGCAAGCCAGAGCGACGCTGGCCAGCGACCATCCTCGCTGCTGGTATCTGCAGTCTAGTCGTAGCTTGCATGGTTKTCTAGTCTCTCTTGTTCAGCYCGATRTCTTCAACAGAAACGAGGNNGGATGAGAGTAGGGAGGAAAGCTAACGGAACGTGGAAAAWTTRTATTCCCMAGGCCTCGGTCGGCCGGTGAAATACTCRTTCACACCCTTTCACATCTTCCAATTGCATTAACAGCTCACAGCAAACGCTCGTCGTTNCATTGAGCGCTATTAACAGCTCAAGGGRTTGTAGTCGTGGTCGTCGGAAGAATATCAGACGAGGGGTTTSKNNGTACCCCAGCCCACTCACCCCCCCAAGAACATAGCTTCTCGACTCTGGCCAGTGCATTGGCTTGCCGGTGGGGTGCTGTCAAGTGGCTCGCTTGGCAGCTTTCGGACGACCATGCAGAGAATCGGCCGTAAGTGTTGCCACATGAAATCTTATCAGATACGGTTACCGTGGGGGACATTGNCNNNNCNCCTATCAGATAKACTGCRTGGCTMTTCARGTGAAATCAYMAGGARCTCGACGTCGTCGACGCTCCGTCACTAANCNAATGATTRMAGCTTACCRTCGTCGTTCAAGGCAGCCTCGACWCAGCTCYGAATGYASCCAGATAGCACTCGAWATTGCTCGAGAACTTCGGAACCCGCAGATGGAATGCACGAATTAAAGGGTTCAAGTATGAAGATGGATAARTTTAGCGTAACACTTCGTRAGCCGAGGAATCCTGGGGSTCTTCCCCTTTCTCTGTTTCTCCTTCTTCCAGTTCCTCCGGCGGCAGACCGCTGAGGAGCTCGGACCAGTGCTCCTCCTGGTAGTTCTCCATCATATAATTCTTAACGAGCTTCCTCCATTTGTTGTAGTAAGGTTTCAAAGCATCTGCCAATCCGGGTTCTTCGAGTTCATTCTGCACAGGCAGCGAAGGAAAACAGTCAGCGAACAACCTCGCGCATTGATAGGTGCTCAAGGAGATGGGCATACTTTCAATCGTTGCATAATGAAAAATAGCATCGCCGGCAACTCGATGTGATAGAGAGCAAAGTGCCCTGTCTTCGATAACATTTGATCAAACTTTCTCCATCCATCGTTGTGGGCTAAAGCAAGAATTTGTTGATCGCTGAGTGTTTTGCCTTCGTCSGAATACAACGCGAGGGCGACCACCGGATTCTCCTCSGACAAAGTGCCGAAARCTGCACGAGTGCTGCCTGAAGAATAAGTGGACACAGACATTGCAGATGTTTGTATTGACTCACTCGGCTCGAAGGAAACCTGGTTGATTACTTGCACCAGGCCCTCCGAAATGTATGCTTTAACCTGGGTTTCTGTGATGAACAAGTTCTTAGAACGAGTTTCGCTATCCAAGAATTCAGAGAACGACCGGTGATAGAAATGCATTTGTCTGAAGACTTGYGGGAAGTAGGAGTCCTGATGAAATASGACGAGAGAKTGTAAGTCWGAAACAAGGACTTCATGGCCATTTCTTTCCAGGTTGAGGATCTCGTCGAACTCGTGGGCASCCCAGGTTCGCTCGCCGACACGACCGTCAGAGNTTGATMTGATGAGCCCTGAGAAGAAGCAAAAAGTTGCGTYCTCGGTTCGTGTCGACGGCCTCATACGACTCTTTCGCGGYAGACAGGATGTTCGCGTAAAGCACATCGAGAGCTGCGAATGGCGTCGCGAACTGTCCTTTTTCCGGGGTCCAGTCAACCACCGTCTGCAGCCTGTCGACCGGAGAACTTCGGCGCTCCGAGACATATTTCACAACCGTCGCCGCGTAGACGAACTGCCCAGATGCAGCTAAAGCCAGCTTCTCGATGTCTTCTACCGTGGGCCATGACTGGGATCGCGCTCGAGGGTCGTAGCTTCGACGCCCAATGCCTTGAAGCCGCCACTATAGGTAGCGACGTATATCATCCGTCGCGTCATACTTGTCGCTGAGTTGAATATGATAYGMTAATGAGTGGAGRTAACCCTCGATCTCCGCGTTCAGCGCGCTACGAATGGCCCATTCCGGCCGACTGGCGATAAAAATGCGAAAGGGCAGATCGTTATCGAGGAGGCAATGCTTAATGGTGGAGAGCAGTTCTGCTTGTCTTTCTTCTCCGGCACATTCGTCGAGGCCATCGATAAGCATGGCGTGGGGGAACTTGTCGGCGTCGAAACCGGCATTTGCCTGAACTTGAAGCTGCTTGAATGGGCGAACGACGAGGGTGTCCATCTGTGTTTGAACGGTTCTGGTGAAGATGGGAGGGTCTTCCTCGATGGCGTCCCTGATATAGTCCCGAAGCCTAGGATCGTGCTTCCCTAACTGAAATGCGATAGTCGGTACGATGCGGGATAGATTGTTTCGAGTGGGGTCTTGGGAAGAAAAGAAGATTGCGCAGCCTAGGATCCCCGAGCGGGCGCAGCGTTCGGCGATCGTCTGCTGCAAGGCCGACTTGCCTGCTCCTGCGGCACCCGTCATGCAGAGCAAGCGTTGAGGACCCTCCCGATCACCGATCCAATCCATGATTTCGCTGATCACCTCGACCCGAGTGTCTTCGTCGCATTTCGGAGGGTCGAACCTTGCTCCCGAATTATAGAAAGCATTCGGGGCTATGTTCTCTAGCAGCATCTTCCAACCTTTAGCGACAGATCGCGGAGGGTCAGTGGGTTAAATTGGTCTAATAACATTGGATGTTCATACCATCTTGAGCACTCAAGGTATGCACATGCTGGGACGAATCTATTTGAATATTCCCGTTAACGTTGAAGTGATGAGCCCTCGAGAGCATCGATATGGATGCTGATGGTCGCGTGGATGGCGGCGCATCCCGAGCGACCGTTCTGGTATATCCTTGTTGAGGACCCACAACGGGCACACGAGATACCTCTCCGGAAGATGGTGTGAGCCCTTTTGACTGGTCTGACAAAGACGGGTCCTGGACAGGCGCCTGTAGAACTTGAGCGATGGGATCGCTGTCTTGGCAATCTCGTGTACCGGACGACGAAAACAAGCGTTGAAGTCTCGATCTGAGTCCTGTTTTCTTGGATTTCGCGTTCGAGGCCATCTTCGTCGTGTAGGAAAGAGCAAGGACAGGGTGAGGTTCCGGATGCCATTGAGGCAGACATGTGGCCACTCTGTACCCACGCTCGGTCCCTCAGCACGAAATAAACTCAGACGAAAATTCTAGCACATAGTGAGCAATTTCATGGACAGCCACGGTCTTCAATCGTAATCTTGCAGAGAGGAAGTCGACGGGTTAAAGAGGCAGATATCCTTTTTGCGGACTCAGCTCGAAGAGTGCGAAAACACTGGTTTAACGGCACCAGAGCGTGCTCTTCGTCATTTTTAGGATCCACATGGAAGTATTGAGCGCCATTTTTACCTCAGACATGTCTAAAGAGGTCGATCAAGTGGACAGAGCGCCCGCGGGTGGTAACACTGAGCCTGGTTTCTAGGCATTTGTGCCACGCTGCACGCTTTGTGAACCGATTGTGGAATCACCTTCGAGTCAAGAATTCCGACTTGGACTATAATAGAATGATAGCACCATTTCGTAACTCTTGGGCCCCAAGCCGCACTTGCAATGTGAGTCCTGCATTCTTCATGGGAGGGAAGTGCCAAGGCTCACAGGGCGGGTCCATAGGCCCAGTGCCCGCCTGCTTGTTGGTGGAAGGGACATCGTTGGACTAATTGTCCCTTGAACTTCTCGGTCCATTATATTTCCACCACCTACTCACCTCTCTTGCGTCTTACGATGATAGTGGTAGCCTTCGCTCTCAGGAAGAGACCAAGGCTTTGTCTCCCGAAATATCACGAAACTCTGTACTCAGGATTTTTCGGCATTCCGAGTCCTNCCCCCCGTTACTTCTCTGTAGCTTCAGCTGCGTGAACCCACACCGTTCAGCTCTGGCACCGATTGTCCATCCCTGCACATCCAACCATACTTTTTCTAGTGCCTTTCGCTCACATGTATGTACGTGGGGTGGCTGTGCATCAGCAAAAGGCCCGAGGTGTGGAAGCCGTGGGACACGGTCCCCACGCCTCCACGTTCAGGTGTGATCCATAATGATTAGCGTCTCGCCAGAACTGGTTGTGTCGCCACGATCGATTGTGGACCACAACAAGTTCTGTGATGGCGCACCACAATTTCATTCATGCCCACAAGTTGCTAGATCATCAGAAATTGAATTCATTTGATTTGGTGCGTAAAACGGCAGTAGATTACACTAAGGGGTAGTAATTCGTAACATTAGGCTTAAATTAAGATTGAATGCAGGGTATCATTAGGAAAGGTAAGGCGAGGAGCGTCTGGAAATATGGTCAGAGGCTGCATAGGGATGGGATGACAGGCCAGTCCTCACCGCCGTTGCCACCAAGTTTAGTCATCATCCGAGATATTGATGATAACGTCATCATTGACATTGGCATTTTCATCGCTGTCGAGGACCATTCGCGAACAGCTGGCAGTCACGAAAGGTGCTGTTGCTGCCTCAATCTTCGCCCAGTGGCCATCCTTCAATGTATCGATGTATCCGATATGCTTGTTGATGGTATCGATCCACGGACCACGTACGAAATTCGCCCGACTCTCAGCCAACACCCCATTGCTCCAAAACTTCAACGCACGCTCGAGCTAATGGAAAACGACAGTTATCAGCGAAAAGAATAGGCAAACGCCAGCAGGGAAACATACGGAAGTGGCAGCAAATGCAAGGGCCCCAACGGGATGCCCATAGAAAGCATCGGTGTTCTCTACCTCGGTCTGGTGAACGGCGAAAACCTGGAGAAGGAGAGGAGCGCGATAAGCTCCTTTCTGTACAACAGTGATGAGAAAGAAGTAGTCCTTGCACAAAAAGGTATTGCATACCTCGTTTGCAGGGTCCTCATACACATACCGAAGGTTGCTGAGTTGGTCGCGCACAAACTGGCCTCGAGCCTCTTGGTTTCCGAATCCCGGCTGGCGAAAATGATCTGCAAGAATCTTCAGCGCAGCTTTGCCAATGCCACTGCGCCATGTTCGAATAGCTGCACTGGCCTGTAGCAATAGTCAGGGGGATTTCATGACGATACAAGCCAGTCACTCACGACGTGCGCAACCTCAACCGAGAACTCAACCCCTTCCTCCCCGAAAACCTCGTCCCATGCGCTCTTGACTATAGCCTCAAAGAATGGGTTGCTGTTGATAGCGAAAGGGTCTGGCAGTGTAGATCCCCATGCCAAGACTATAGGCAGTGCTTCATCTCGCCAGCGAGCAACTCCGTTCTTGATACCATCTAGAGGTAAGTCCTTCGTTGAGTAGTTGTGCTTCTTTGGCACTGCTGAAGCTTTCAAGCTGGCGGATATCTTGCCCTTCTTCACGGAAAGGCCCATCTAGCACAGTAGTCAGCTGGGTTCAACATGATTCTCACAGCGAGATCATCACCTTTGATGTCCCACCCTTCTGAGAGAGGGCAGTCGCCTTCAATTCTCGAGCAGATTTCACGATGGCTGGCGACTCATCATCAAGACTGTTGGACTGGGTGGGGGTGTCGTCAGCTTGACTCAGGGTTGGGTTGGGATTCGGCAGCCTGGCAGCATTGCTGTTTGTATTTCGAGAGGCTTTCGATTGGCGGATGGGAACAGTGTTGGTAGTAGTGGGGGTTGACTCAGAAGTAACAGGGCAGGGTTTTGTGGGTGCTGGAGCCTGATCCCAGTGCTTCTTGAACCCTTCGAGCGCTGATTTCTTCCTAAACAGTCCATCGATCGATTAGAAATCGACAGTTCAGACTCAGATTGACATTTCTTACTTTGCGCCAGCACCATCCTTTCTCTCTTTCACCACCATGTCGCTCTCTGTCTTATCCATCCCATCTTTGATTTGCTTAGCTGGTACTGGAGCGACAGACTGCAGCTTGCGTTGCTTGTTAACCTGAGCTCGTAGTGCACCTTTGGTTTGCTATATGTGGTAAGTTAGCACGGCTGGTTTCCGAGTCGTCAAAGAACATGCAACTCACCTGCTCCTTCTTCTTCTGAGCTAAGGCAGCCTTTACCTTTTGATAGGCAGCCTTGAGCTCTTCTGCATCCTCAAGCCCATCCAGATCTTTGTCATCATCTTCACTTGGTGGGCAACAATCACCACCGGAGGGGTTGTCAAGTTGCCCGCCGCCGAGACCTAGTCCGTCAGAGTCGGTGTCCACAGGTATGTCGAGGCCACCTTCGCTTTCATTTCCAGGCTCATCGGTGTCCATAGGAATGTCCAGTGTTGCTTCGAAGGAAGGAGCAGGTTGGTAAGTGTCAAATGTAGGAATATCAGGATGCTCAGCACGAATCTGCGCCTCCCACTGCTCCTTTCGAATCCGATCTTCAATGGCAGCAATAGCTTTAATGCCTGCTGCCTCTTGCTTCTCGAGCTGCTGAACTTGATTTGCCATGTCCTTCACCTTGGCAGTTTGCTTCTCTGCCATGGCACGTTGAATTTCGGCTCGAGAGCGCTTGGGTGGTGGCGCTGAAAGGGCTGGTTGGTTGGCAGAACGTGTTGTTCGGGCAGTAGAAGGAGAAGGCTCTATGGATGGGTCGGCATTGCCAACACTTAGGCCACGCTTCGAACGCCGGACTGGAGCAGAGGCCATGGCTCGAAAGAATGGGATGGAGGATAAAGGTAAGCAAGGATGGTTGATTATCATTCGCTATCTAACCCCCAAATTTTCACAGGTCACAAGAACACCAGGCATTGCAACCGGCGTGGTTGCGTGTGACCAAAAATCGAGTCCACAATTTCAAATTTCAACATAGGAGCTACTTTGTATCACCACCCACTGGCATTGTGTTGTAGCTTACTCCCAGCATGGAAAGACAAAGCATATGCGCGATATTCACCGTGGCCTCACTGGTCATCGTCTTCCAGCTACTGCCCCCACTCGAGTTCACCTGTCTGTCTCTCCTGAGCCAAATGAAGACTACTGGGAAGACGAAGAAGGTTTTGAACATCCACCAGCATGGGACGATGGTAACAACGAACCAGAAAGGCCAAGACAGGAAACGCCTGTGCCCTCAACGACAAAAAGACTGCACCCCTATCTTACAGGTATGTACTCCATCGTATAGTGCCTATCCTCGTGTCATCCGATTTCCTTATCATGCGTTATAGCTGACCCATGCACAGCAGACAGACAGCCTCTCCCTCCTGGAGCACCCGCCTCACCCTACAGTGCTTGTGATGCCAACGACTGGACACCTTTTGAAGATGATCTCCAGTTCCTCATCGCTGATTTCCTCTACCGCCAAGAAGAAATGCCCCAAGGCAACATCAACATTCTTCTTCACCTTTGGGGACTGTCGTTGATGAAGTACGGTGCCACCCATGGTCCTTTCGACAACTACCAACATANTTTTTGACACCATTGATGAAATCGAGCAAGGCGACGCACCCTGGATGTGTATGACGGTATCCCTGAATGAGGATTTGGATGAGAGTGCACCGAGCTGGAAGAAGAAGGAGTATGAGGTGTGGTACCGTGATCCCGACATCGTTCTTTCAAATATGCTTTCAAATCCGGACTTCAACGACCAATTCGATTACCAGCCATATGTTGAACTTGACGAAAAGCAGCAACGTCGATTTAGTGACTTTATGTCTGCAAACGCTGCTTGGAATCATGCGGTATGCTCTGGCTCCATACTTTTTCACTGATTCTCATATCTGACTATGAAACAGACGCGTATTTTTGAAGAAGACAATACCACACGAGGAGCCACACATATTCCTCTCATTCTTGGGAGTGACAAGACAACGGTTTCGGTCGCAACTGGCGACACCGAATATCACCCACTATACCTATCAATTGGTAATGTTCACAATACTGTTCGTCGTGGACACCGAAATGCAGTGATCCCCATAGCATTTTTGGCGATACCCAAAGGTATGACTTGTCTAACATCCCCTTCAATCTTTACTGAGATGAAAATGGACAGCTGAACGAAAGTACGACAATGATGCTGACTTTCGACGCTTCAAACGCCAGCTCTATCATTCCTCAATCTCTGCAGTGTTCTCGAGCATCAAGCCTTATATGTCAACACCCATCGTCCGACTGTGCCCAGATGGCCATTACCGCCGAGTCATCTATGATTTTGCAGCGTTCATTGCAGATTACCCAGAGCAAGTAATGCTAGCGGGGACGGTGCAAGGATGGTGTCCCAAGTAAGTCAATCTATCATTGTTTTTTGCGTGGTTATATCACAACTGTGCCTTTCAGATGCACTGCTCTGCCGTCAAATATTGATGGTGCCGCGGGTCCAAGAACAAACAGCTTGCTAGACAGCCTGCTCGAGATTGACATTCTTACATATCAGAAGCTGTGGGACGAGTATGGGTTTGATACGAGTGTCATCGTGCGTCATTTTACTGTTCCACGCAAACTCAATATCTGACCATTAGGTTCATGTAGCCCTTCACCCGAGACTTCCCTAGTGCCGACATTTATGAGATGCTCTCATCAGATCTCCTTCATCAAGTTATCAAAGGGATGTTGAAGGATCACCTCATCACCTGGGTTGAGGAGTTCCTTTCTTTAACGTATGAAAAATCCGAGGCCAACCAAATTATGGACGAAATCGATCGCAGGTGAGCATAATGCCATTTATTTTTTTATGCAACAATGATGCTCATTCAATTTGCCAGCTTAGCAGCAGTACCCCCGTTTTCTGGCCTGCGCCGCTTCAAGCAAGGTCAAAGGTTTAAACAGTGGACTGGGGATGACTCGAAAGCGTTAATGAAGGTGTGTCGCTAATCTTTATTCTTGTTTACCTCCTGCTCATTCCTTATAGATTTATCTATCCGCCATTAAAGGCCTTGTGCCACCAGAAATTGTGAAATGCTTTGCAGCATTTCTTGATTTCTGCTATCTTGTTCGCCGGAATGACATCGACACCAGCACTCTCACAAAGATTCAAAATTCTCTTCAACAATTCCACCTCCATCGCGAGATCTTTCGTCAGTCAGGGGTTCGCGAAGACGGGTTCTTGTTGCCACGCCAACATTCACTCATACACTACTGCGACAACATACGGAATTTTGGTGCACCCAATGGTCTGTGTTCATCGATTACCGAGTCCCGCCATATCACTGCTGTCAAGAAACCCTGGCGTCGATCGAATCGCTACGAAGCTCTCGGACAGATGCTTCTCATCAACCAGTGTTTGGACAAGCTAGCGGCTGCTCGCAGCTACTTTATAGCTCGTAATATGCTTCAACCAGACCGTTATCCAACACTAGCAGCTCTTCAAGTCCCCGAGAATGAGGTCAATCAGGAAAACGATCATGGGGTGGATGAAGACGAGGACGGTGCAACGAATGAGAGGGTGCTGGCAGATGTAAAACTTGCCCGGACTGCTCATACGTCGCAATTCTTTCATTTTGTACTCGACTAACAGTGGCACCCACTACAGATCATGTGTCTCCTGATCCTTTTGCTGTTGCCAAAGAACTCGAGCTCCCTATCTTCCCTGACATGCTCCGCACATTCCTCTACGAACAACTTGGAACAACAATTGAAGACAACCCAGACCACGATGAAGATGACGACATTTTTGGCCTATCTCTCACCTATTTCATCATTTCGGTCAGCGGTAGCCACCTTCTTTGCCCCCAGTGACATCTGTGGAATGCGAGGGATGCGTTGTGAGTGGATACGATGTACTTCATCCTGGAGAAACAGCGGCCCAAGATATGACTGTGTCTATCTTGTAGAGGATGACTCGAAACCGGGATTCCGTGGGATGAATGTTGTTCGGCTAAAAGCTCTGCTTTCTTTCACTTATGAAGGCACTGAGTATCCGTGTGCCGTGGTTGAATGGTTCAGAAAGGTTGGACGCTCACCAGACCCTGAGACAGGGATGTGGATCGTCACCCCAGACATGTCGAGTGGCGAGCGTGATGTCACCGTCATTCATATCGACAGTATTCTTCGTGCTGCTCACCTTCTTCCTGTATATGGATCCCAGTATCCTCTTATTCCCCCTGATTTCAACCATGCTCTTTCCCTCGACGTGTTTAATGCATACTATGTTAACAAGTACATAGACCACCATGCTAATGAGATCGCNTTTTTGAGCCCAAAAATTGTCTAATTATTCTCCAAAATTTACGCTGATCCTGCATGGTGCATTTGTGTTGCATGGCCAAGTTGTGGGAGAGGTGGCGAGCGTGGCGAGCGTGGAGCAGACCGTCGATTGTGAGGCGTGGATGCGGTGATGCCACAAATCAGGCACATCACACGGCATTCCACGGCCACACGCGCTCAGCCTTTTGCTGATGTGATGGATCGATCAGCTTAGCTGCCCTCGCTCTCTTCACCAGTCTCGAAACATTGGCAACGGATTTCGAGTCCGAGAGACGGACGTGCATCGGGAGCCCCGAGGTAGTAGAGTTTCGAAATCTCCAGACGCTTCATCTAACAGCTATATTCGTACCCCTGCTCTCTTACGCTTGGACGTATGGTGATGCCAACGAAGGAGATATATTTGGAATATTTTCCCCTGATTCATCTCACGACACCTGAAAGTTCTCGAAATCATTGACCTCAGCTGGTTCTGCTCTCCGCAGCATGGAATGATACGTCCATTCGCGAGTTCGCGAAGAAGAGAACACGCCGACGATTGCCTCAAAAGTCCGATAGTCAATCACGGTCCACCCCACTTGCTTGAGAGTTGCTCGGTCAAACCAGTCCAGATTGTTAGAGAGCTAAGAAAGGACGTAGTGTCGGTTGATATCAACTATCCAGAGCTTGACTGCACGCATCTCCTCGACATCTATAATTATTAAATTTAGTTTATTCCGAACCAGTCATTAATTTACAGGTTAATCTTCTTGAGCTCTATGTCGCCCACAATACTACTCGGCATTTTGTTTCCTCCTTCCACACTCCAGGCTGTGTGACTGTATTGACATCTGTGCGTCCTTGCTTATGGTGGCAGATGTCAAAGGCGAAAACAGACTCGAGGAGTGGGGAAAAGATGAGAGAAGTGACGGAGCTAGTTAAAGTTGGGGCCCCAATGCAGTTGTAATGGTCAAGGTCAGCTGGACAGAAATGAATTACAGCTTACCGTCGTCGCTCAAGCATTGGGAGCATCTGCGACGGACAATCTCTACTAGTCCTGGACGTGGTCGAACAGGACTTCGACTTGCTGGGGGCCTGGACTCGCGAATGAAGTTCACGAATAAGAGGGCTCGGTGATGAAGATAAAAGCGCAACACTTAACGAGCTAAGGAGTACGAGTCCTCCTGGGGCTTTCCCCCTTCCTCCCGTTCTCGGTCTCAACGACCTTCCTATATTTGTTGTAGTAGATTTCAAAGCATCATCCAATCCGAGTTTTGAGTTCATTCTACACAGGCAGCGAAGGACAATTAGCGAGCGTCCTCGTATCCAAGAGGATGAGCTTACTTTCAATCGTTGCATAATGACAGATATCATCTGCGGCACCCTGAGTCCCAGCTAGAATGACCAATTGGTGAAGCTTCCCCATCCATTGTTGTGGGTTAAGGCATGAAATTGTTGACTACTGAATGTTTGCCTTTGTTGGAATACGAGAAGTTGAACAAGTACTACCTGAAGAATCATTGGACACAGACACTTCAAGTGTTTATCGGCTCACGAGGCTCTAGAGAAAACCGATAAATTCCTTGCACAACATATTGCGGCTGGCAGCCGGTTCGCTCTTCCCCTTAAACGGCATACAGGCTCTTCCCAAGCTTGTTCAGAACCTCCGTGACGCATGAATAGCCAGAGGGGACTTCCGGGTCGTGGTGGCGCACGACTTGCGATATCCATGATGCTGTCGTGCTTGAATACCCACGGCGGAGGAGGCCTGCATCCGAATCGGTGAGGTTTTCCTTTAGGAGGGAGTCGGCGCTGATCACGGCAGCCGACGGAGGACGAACGAGGGAGGTGGTCCAGGAGTTCCTTGAACTTGCGGAGCTTGAGCTCAGTGCCGTATTTGACCCAGGGTTTTTTCATGAATTGGTCGTATTCCTATAATAAATTCAATGATATAAGCAATGGATTGAAGAGAGAAAGAGTTGAGCCGCACCTCCACAAAGTTGATAAAATCCAGCTTTTCACCAGTAACAACGTGGAACAGACCGCCCTTGTCGTTCAAGAAAACAATCTTTATCGACTCCAGTTCTTTGGCCGGCTCTCCCGCAGTAATGTCGGCGCTGACGTTGAGAATCTGGCCTTCGTTGCTCTGAGCCAAACTGGTCAGAATGGGGAGAGCGGCGGCACAGATAGACGCCTCGANTGGGGCGNTTTATTGATCTTGGTAAATTTTCCGACCGAACCGTACTTGCCCTTGTCGTAGTCTGTGGAGAAGACTCCAGAGCTGATGGGGCNGGGCGCGACTACCCAGCTTCTCGGCTTGAGGTTCTCTTCCATGAAGACTCTGCGAGCAATCTGGAAGGTTTTAGCGTAAAAAGGAGTTAGCAATGGACTACTGAGCTCTAAAGCTTTGTAAAACGCACCTGTGACTCTGATTCCATCGATATAGTCAGGAACCACACCCTCGTTCTCCATAATCTCGTTCAACTGATCCAGCACCGTGGAGAAACACAGGGTAGAGACCGACCCTGTACAGGAAGCTCAACGAGAGAGCGAGCTCGTCGAGATCGGATATAACGGCTCCGCCGACTTTGATAACAGCAAACTTGGCTGGTTGCGACGGGTGAGACGAGGACGAGAAGATTCGGAGGTGGCGTTCGACCTCCCGCTTGGTGCCAATCGAGTAAAGGAGTCGGGTGATACTGTCCCGGTAATCGTCAGTATTGCACACTCTAGAAACGACTGAACTGAGCACACCCTGTCGGTGTGGGCTACTCTGGATGTATCGCTTCTGAACGACACCAGGAGGAGCTCGAGGACCCAGCGAACGAACGGCGAGCAAGCCAGAGCGACGCTGGCCAACGACCATCCTCGCTGCTGGTATCTGCAGTCTAGTCGTAGCTTGCATGACTTTCTAGTTTCGTTCGTTCAGCTCGGTATCTTCAACAGAGATGAGGGAGAGAGAAACCGAAGCTAACGGAACGTAGGAATATCGTATTCTCAAGGCCGGTGAAATACCTTCCAATTGCATTAACAGCTCAAATTTCATGTGGCAACGCCTACGGCCGATTCTCTGCATGGTCGTCCGAAAGCTGCCAAGTGAGCCACTTGACAGCACTCCAGGCAAGCCAGTGCACTGGCCAGAGTCGAGAAGCTGTGTTCTTGGGGAGGTCAGTGGGCTGGGGTACCCAAACCCGGGAACTCGCTAGTCTAAAATTCTTCTGACGACCACAACTCTGATCGATGATCTCCTGAGCGCTGAGCGCTGAAACCTTATCAGATCAGATACAGATACCGTGAGGAACATTACATTTATCAGATACAGGGGTTGACCGGTCCTTTGAACGCCATCACTCCTTTAAACAGTGGCCANTTTTTTATGCTCAGCTGGTCAAAACAGCCAGTTTTTTGGTACTACAATTTCGTTTGATACCTCATCTACCATAAATAAGAGCCAGAAAGCCACTAACAGTTCTCGTCAAGATGTAGGCACCAGATCATTGTTGATTTTCAGGAAATCTCAGATGGGCCGAGGCGACTATTGTGGTATTTTCAGATATGCCAAAGGAAAATCACATCTATTTTTGAGGCCTAGAAATACACATGGACTATGTCAAAGTATTTAGCGTGTTAGATTGAGAGCACAGTACCCTAATGGTACTTGAATCAATCCGGGGGGTGTGGTTGATGAGCGTGACAGCTGGATTACTGCGTGTATCAAATCTAGTATTCAAATCTTGGATTCCACTAGTCGCTGATGTTACGCAATATAAGTGGTTTCTAGTCTGTCACACCCATCAGTCGTGGGTCACACTGTTCAGAGGAACCGTTTTGAGCGAAATTTGACATGAGGTCATTCAGGCTAACTTTATGGAAAGGATAGGCAGCTTCCCGTGTCCAAAATTTTATCCAGAGCTGCTGAGATAGTCTGTTCTATGATTAGAGCCTTATATTTCCAGAGAGCTTGAAGAATAAAATTTAAAAAAGCCAAAGGTGACTAGCTGTTTAACGGACCGGTCAACCCCTGTACGTGTGTTCGCACGAGCTGGCTCACCGACCCAAAATGGCACAAGGCGGGGAGTGGTTCTTTAAGCGCCCGTCGCAATCGCTGGGATTGGTCTAATCACTGCTGCCAAAGGACAGTGTATGCAGCCCCTCAAGTGCATTGTGATCACCTCATCCTTGGGAGTGGGAAGTGTGTGTTCGGCTTCCGCTACATGGTGCCAGGAGCCGGACCATAAAGTAGGGATGAACTTGAGGAAGCGCTTATCCTTACATAATGTAACGGTGTACACAGCTCAGGCTTCGAGTTCAATTGGAGCGCTGGACTGTGACATGGAATTCAATTCATGGTTCATTATGGTTTGAAAAGACAAGCCGACAAAAGTGGTTCGCTAATTCAATGTATCAGACATATCTTTGGCATCTCTCACACCGAATTTCGCATGTCCAAGATAATCGATAATCAATCAATCATTGTCCAAAAAAGAACGCCCAGGCGAGTAAAGGATAGCTGGAAGAAAGTCGGCGTCTCGAGATCAACTTTTCTTGAAAAACGAAGTTATCTTCGCTGAGTTTCCCGGCTTGACGCTGTTAGACTTGCTCGCCTTCTAGTTTGATACGAAATGGAGGAAGACCAGGTTATTAGAAGTTTGACACGACAGTCACGATATGGTACTGGGTACATTATTGAATGATGGCTCACCTTGGGCGAACTCGGTGCAGCCGTCTTGCTTTTGGTTTTAGATGCTTTGGGAGACTGCCAAAACAATGAGCGACCATTGGGAAGAAAGGCGGATATTGGTCGTATCTACCTTTGGCACCTTATTAACAGGCGGTGGAGAATTTGGGGCCGCTTTGGGTTTCTTCGCCTTGGGCTCGCTCACGACTTGGATCTCTTCAATGTCGTCCTGACTCAAGTCAATCGGAATAGGGCTTCTGGCTCTCTTGCCCTTTGCGGGCGACGACGAAGAGGATTCATATTGCTGAGAACTCAATTTCAACTCCTGAGTACTCGACTCCAAGTCGTGACTCGAGTCTTGAGAATGAGAAAAACTACTTGACTCGGTCGCTTTCTGCTTCTGTTTTGCAAACATAGCCTGAATTCCATCCTTACGTGTTGCCACAGGCTCGATGAAAGTCGGCGACTCGTTGCCTATTTTTCCTACCTCCTTGGGGACTTGATAACTGCTCACCACATTTATAATCAGTGACTGTGCGGCAAGAGTACAGTCTGACTCACCATTCCAGAGGTACAGATGCGTCATGATAGGGCTGAAGCACCATGTCACTGAGTTCTTTCGTCCAGGTCTGGGAGCTGGTGTCGAGCCATTTGTCCAACGCAGCTTTGTCGGTCAAAAAGACAGGCTGGCGATCGTGTAGCCAAGAGAACTCCTTGTTGGCGTCAGTGGTCACGATGGTGAACGTCCAAATTGTACGACCTGACATGGTCGATACTCAGTGTATTGGCTCCATTAAGACAAGATGTACATACCGTCAATGACCGCGGAGTCGTACAAACCAGCCATCAGAAGAAGGCTCCCGTCCTTTCGTTTCATGAAATGAGGCAATTTGTCCTTGCCTTTGGTCAACCACTCATAATACCTAGCCAACTCAGGACGATTAGCTTCAACAAACCGGACGGCTCATTATGTGGATAAATATTCACCCTTGACAAGGAACCGCGCATCTCTTCCTTCCTTTGATACTTCCCCACATTCCTCCACCCTCCGCAAGGTTCTCTCCCCGGGCATTGATTGTATTTAGAGTGTTGTCTTCAACCTTGCTCCAATTAGGGACCAAGCCCCACTTCATAGTTTGCATAATCAAGCTCGGTTCCCCGTCATCTCTGGCTTGTCCGCGAGAGGGCCCAGGGTCACGACGACGAACTACTGGAGCCTGGGTTCGAGGAGCAATGTTATATCGGGGCACAAAGTCATCTTCGCCCTCCCACTCATCAACATTCGCGTTATTTCCGCGCAATTCGCGAATTTCCCGTCGCTAAAGAGTGAAGGTGGTCAGGATAGGCCATAGAAAATTTTCAGAACATACATTGGCGCGTAAAGCGAAGCGGCCGCACATCCTGATTTTCACCAGCAAGCAAGTCGTTAGTTCAGCGCGTACTACGTAGGTCAAGCGATGGTGGGAGTCAGAAACAAGCCCCGTCCGCGTCTGAGTTAGAAGTCGCGCTGCCAGTAGGCACACCGTGGGAAATTTCTCCGTTCACCGCTTCCAGTTGACGTGCTCCTCGCCACCACAGTCAAGCAGCCGCAGACGTTCCTGTCTACGGTGGCCAGCTCGCTAGCTTCAAGACGAGAAAGACATGGAACACTGCGCCCAAAAGCTGCTCGAATCAACGATACATAAGACCCTCCATGCCCATGCCTTCTCTCGTTCATCCACACAGGCCACCCTCGTCCTCTCCGACCTTCTCTCGCGATACCTCACCCTTCTCACCTCAACGTGCGCAAAGTACGCGCAGCATGCCGGGAGAAACAAGCTGACAATATACGATGCGCTGGAAGCTCTAGAAGAGCTCGGAGCGAGCGTAGAAGACTTGAATGGATACGGGTCGGGTGAAGGAAAGGAGTTGAACCGATATGCACTGCATTCAGCCCGCAGACAGGAGGAGCTGAATGAATTTCGATGTATGTTGTCGTATATCGTCTTTTTTCTGTCATCTAATACATCCTAAGCCCAACTTTCGGAAGGATTGAGGCAAGATCGAGACGACGCCATTCCGCTTGAATATGCGCCGTATAACGGGGAACCAGAAGAGTCTTCTGAATACGAGGAGAGTGAGGACGAAGATATGGATGCTATGGAGGTGGATCCGAAGTCCCCAATGCCTCAGAAAAGGAGACAAGCGACGCCTCCTTTGCCTCTCTCGCCGATCTCAAATCCACCCTCTCCCTCTCGGAAACGAGCACGAACGTCGAACTGGAACCCTCCAGAATACGTCCCAGATTTTTTGCCACCGTTCCCATCGAGCGAACAGGTTCTCGAATCTGCCCACCCCTCACCTCGCTCTCCCAACCACCAGAACTTCCTCTT
>JANBPK010000994.1:0-33569 GCA_027579435.1 Candolleomyces eurysporus
TCGTTCGGAGGCCGTGTCCTCATCGTGTTGTCAAAAGTTATATCGTGTCGAGACCGTGTTCTCACTTCTGAAGTCGAATCCGTGTATTGTCGAAGTCTGTTGTCTACGAAGTTTAGCTTCCGAAGCAATAACATCGAACCTGGTTGAGCCTTAGCTCCCCCCTCGAACTTGCGATTGCAAAGTTTACGTTCCGAAGCCCAAGTCCAGCTTGACTTAGAGCTTTTCACTATACCCTTGCCCGCCTTTTATCTTCCGAAGATACTTGGTGTGTTTGTTTTGTGTGTGTGTTGGTGTTAGAGTTAGGATCTTCGTCTTGTTGTGTTTTGAGCCTTAGAACGCGACCTGCGCATCAACGCGTGCAACAGAGGGCGGGATAAGCGGCGGAAGCACATGCGGAAGTGATGCAAAAGGTTTGGAGCTGTGCAACAAAGGACGGACAAGAAGGGAAGTGACTGATGCAATACGTAGGGGACGAGCGGTCATCAAACCGGACTGGTAGAGTTAATGCAATACAGTGGGATATTTGATTGAAAGGGCGGTGCCAACGCGTGCAACAGAGGGCGGGATAAGCAGTGGAAGCACATGCATACAGAAGTGATGCAAAAAGTTGGAGCGGTGCAACAAAGGACGGAAAAGAAGGAAAGCCGAGTCAAATACTACCCTGGTGCAACCGTGTGTTTTTCAGCAAGTGGGTGGTGCAATAGAACGATGCACAAAACACGAGTAATACAAAGGTGTGGTGCAATTCCGAGGACTCTATCCTCGGGTACTTGTACCCTGCAGGTTCCCAGTGCCAAGAAAACAGGCTTATAAGAACCAGTGACTTGTATATCATGTGACCATGACCGTAGCTTTGTGTTCAAACCCCTCGATGTGCAAATCTTTTCATTGCATTTCAAACTCTGAAGGTTCATAATGAATATTATTATATTTATAATTTTAGAGTAAAAAAATACAAGAGCACTTTCCAAGGGCCATGAACCCCCTTGAGTCCTTGGAATATGCCGCGCAACACGACGGCCCATAACGCACAAGTAACAGCAAGCAGGACGTGCTGCTAGGGGAGGATATGGTGCATTCTGGTGTAAGAGTACAGTTGATGTCTTTATTGCACCAGAGCACCCAGTACAATCATAGGGAAATATTGCACAAGTCCAGCAGGGCCAGGTGCGAGGTTCGGCGTGTAGTTCCAGCAGCCTGGGACGCTAAAGGCGGCGAAATCATGTGTTCGTCTTGTCGCGAGCGCCCTTGCAGGCAACAATACCCGGAAGAGAGCCCAAGGCCACTGCAGTTCATCGTGTTCATCTCACAGACCTTCAACGCTTCAAGCCTTTGCGTCACTTTATTGTCTGGGATGTAGGTGTTGGCACGGTCGATTTGGTTGTGTACCGGGTGAGGTTTGATCATTCATCCCAGTAACTCGGCCCTGATGGTCAACTCCTCTGCATGTAGATTATTAGACACATCGCGCACCCTGATTCTGCAGAGATGTGCACCTGGTTTGGGGCAAACTGTGCTAGTTTTCTCCTTGATTTGGGGTTCCGAGAGCTTGCAAAGGTTTGTAACCTTTGACTTTGCAGCGTTGCGTCTCAAACTCACAGAGGGTGATCGATCAGACACTTTTAACGCACCATCCTGTGCGCCTGGACCCGGCTCCGTTTGCCAACTTCAGTGAGTGTGAAGTCCTGCCTGTTGGATCTTGTCTCGACTTATTGGTTTATCCTCGCAGTGCAGTACTTCAGCGAATACGATCAGCTGGACTATTCTGCTGTCAAAGACGATAGTAAGTTTCCTGCAATCGTGACCATCTTTCGAGGGCGCACTGACCGAACAATTTGGACCTTTTCGCAGCCAACATGTTCCACTTAACATGCTTTTGAACGTCGACAACCCCACTGTCGGACTTATCATCGGACAGCTGTCGATATCGAGCAGTTTGCTTCAAAGAGGAGTCCTAGACCCGGTGGGTACTGTTTTATGTATTCTTCCCTCTCTGATGTTTGCTCATTGCGTGACATAGGTTCTCCAGCTGCTCGGGAAAAAACTCCTCAATCAAGACCAGCCTACAAGTTCTTCTGCTCGTTGGAGGTTTCGCTGGCAGCGAGCACTTGAGGCAACGCGTCAAGGTAAGCCTACCAAGCTGTTCTACGGGGACGGATGATGGTGACTCCCAGATTTTTCAGCAGCAATTCAGCAAAGGAATTCCATTCATCGCTCGCCTTCCTGACTCAGATACTGCAAAGCTTCGGGGTGCTGCACAGTACAGGTTGGCGAAGAGGGGTTTCGGGTTCGACTCTTATCTGTCCGAAGCGGTATTGTGAAAGTGCGTAATTCTTTGCCGATTGTATGGTTACGCCTCGAGTGCTTATTTACATTGTGAAAAGGTCAAGTTGCCCGCGGAACAGGAAGATTGGCTGAAGACGCCTACGTACATCAAAAATAACGACGCGGGTGTCGCGATTTGCGAGAATCGGTATATGTACCCTGCTTCTTGGCTTTTGCGGGTTTTTGACGAGTTGTGCTCGATAGGTTGCAGAACCTTAGGGAGTTATTCTCAGGAAAATGTGCGCGCTTTTAGTCAGTTGTCTACACCTCGGATATTGATTTTGTTTTCAGGCAACGTCTCACGACGAATTTAATCTCTCAACGCTCAGTGGTGACTCGTTTGTCATCTGAAGTGAATTCTCCCAATCACTGTCCGGTACGTCTGCTGCTCCTTATCATAACATACGCACACCAAATCCAATTCTACTCCTGAATAGACACCTCCTTCGTCGCCACTCTCTACACCAGCAATTCTGACAAAATTCTGTGGCGCACGGAATCGTCCAGCTTTGCAAACGGTCGACCTAGCCTCTCTGCCTACCTTCCAACAGAACGCGGCCACCTCGAATACTGGTTGGATATATATTAAGTTCGAGCCGGATACCGCGGAGGTTCAAGGAATTCTGTTGTATCATGGGCACGCTCAGGATGGCTATTTCTTCTCTTCTATCCTGTACGCACCCCATCTCTTCATAGATTCTTCGCAACTCATCCCTCCCCTTGCCAGGCAGCTCTCTAACACTTGCATTATCCAACCCACTCGCTCCACCGCTCATCTACAACTTCTACTCCTCCCCATTCAACGCCAGAGCAATGCTCCAAGCCGTCCGATCCGCCCAAAGATTCTCCTCAAGTCCCGCATGGGAAGGCTACGTCCTTGACCACGCTTCACCGTTCACCGATATAATCACTCAAGTAGTCCCCTATGGAACAAGGGTTAGGCAATGATCGATATGACAATGTCTTTTCGAAGAAATAGATAAACACTGTTTGGATCAGAGGAAACTACACAACACACGAAAATCTACAAGTACACGAGTTCAAAAAGAAAGCCTGATCAACGTTTCGCTCATTTCCACTCCACCCACCCATTCTCCTCCAACGACTGTTGCAGATCTTGCGACGTCCGGAAGAGACTCTCCCAATATTCCTTATCTCCTAGCTTCTTCTGTCTACGCTCCCGCGCGCCGAGTCTAGGCCCGATTTCATATTTGCAGTCTGGGGCCCACTGGCAATGTCGTGCTGAGAGCACGATCCGCAGCGCTTTGTCGAGGGTATGCGGTCCAGTGGTCGTCGCCTCTTGAACAGGTTCTGGGGCCCTGGGCTTCCGTTCCTTGACTGGGCTATACTCATTTCGTCAGGATTTCTGTGGAAAGGGACTCGAAAAGACAGAAAGATTTACCTGCTCAGAAGCGGCCCGTCACCTTCCTCTTCTTGCTGCTCCTCATCTTGATCTCCACACTCGCCTCTCTTCCGCTTGGAAGAGGGGCCGGAGTCACCTTCCTGGTAGCAGTAGCCATTTGTTGGATTGATCGATTGTTGGGGAAGTTCGTCCCGGCTATAAACCTGCTCGGCCTGTTGCTGAAGCAGCGTCCCCAGGCGATGTTCTCCAGAATTTTGATTTAACAACTGGTCCGTGCTGTTGTCCGGGTGCGACCTTGGACTTCCGACGCGCCTTACGCCGAGTTCTCGGAAGTGACTTGGTCCCGTCGGGATATCACTTTTTTTTGTTCCTTCCAAAGACTCGTCTTGTACGATTGTGATGCTGACTGTCCGGCAACCTGCCGCTGAGGTACTGATGACTGTTTAGGAAGACACCGATGCCGACTTGCTGGGATTCGAGTGGAGAGGACGAACCAAGCCTACAGCTTCTCTGCGAATTGGCTCTACAATTTCTGCTGGTGGAGCCACCGTCAACTTCATGTTTAACATAGTCAATGAATTCGGATTGGTTTGATAGGCTTCATGGAGTGGTCGTCAAGCACCCGCAACTTGATGCTGATTATTCGGTATGTCTCGAGAGTTCCCTGCAGGATTCCCGCCGATGATGAAGCCGGCGTCATATCGACGCTGGGCATCGGCCATCAGGAAACCGTTGACCAAGGGAACGGAGGTGGTAAACCAGGTCGGGTGATTCATTGAGGGACTCCATAGCTACCCATCGGGACACCGATTGGCGGTTGAGAGCGGGGAAAGGGAGGCAGTAAGCCCGAGGCACGTCGAGTAATTTGCTGAGGGACTCTGATTAGGGAACAAGCTATGGTAAGTATTCCCTGTTCGCAAATGGATCGGAGGGTTCGATCTTGGAGCAGAAGGGGAGGGAGACAGAGGCTCAAGATTTTGCGTAGTACGTTTTGACCTCATGGTATGTAGTAGCGGCGAAAAGAGGAGCGTTACCTTGGACGTTGTGATTCGGGGTCATCGAGACCGGACCGATAAAACTGTTGTTGGAGGAGTGCTAGAAACTCTCGACTGGGGACGAAGTGAGGCTGATAAACGCGCTGAGCAATACTTGGGAAAAATTGGGCGTATCGGAGAACTTGAGGAGGCTGAATGCTACGCATAACCGTCAGTGGTACCCGGTGATAGCTATCGCAAGGGGCGCTCTAGCCTGGACATTCAAGCTTCCGACAGGAAGCGCGTTTCCCGTTCTTCACAGAGAGCCGTTCATATTGGGAGCACCGTAGCCCGGTTGACCGATGGGATAAGTCGGCAATTGGGAAGCATGGGCACCATTCACGGTCTGAGGACCAGACTGTCGATGCTGACGAAGCTGGGCGCTGAAGACCTCATTCGCGGTGGCAAACCGTTCAAAGCAGGAGGACCGTAGCCTAACGGACTGATCCTAGATTGTGGCAAGAGGCTGTGGGGACCACTTGCAGCGTGAGGACCGTGAATGCAGCCCATAGCGGGTGGAGCCATCATTGGGGGCTTGCCCCCTTTTGTCCAGGCGAACCCAGATCCAAGCACAGCCACATGCGCGGGTGTATAGCCACAGCCACTCTGAGACCAAGCAAGCGCCCCATCTGCATGCCGTGCATCGCGCAACGAAATTGACCAACCGGCTTGCAAAACTAATGAACCTGGTTCTAGATGAGGAGCCATTGAGCTGATGAGCGAGGAACGGCTGGTGCGATCTCCATCCAATCGAAATTGTTGGAGATGCCGAAGAATCTCTGATGCGTACTTTTACTTGTGCCGCGACCATTCGAGTTATGCGTCTTTCCACGAGAAACTCCAGATGACGTCCTTGCAAGTCTCGTAGAAGCCCCAGCAATTTCAGCAGCCGGTCCTCTATCCACGCATGCCCAACTTCCGTGACACCAACAACAGATCCAGCAATCTTCGCCAGCCAGTCTCACTTAACGGGTTGTTCGACGTTGCATTCTCCTCCGCCTCTGCCGTCCTCGTTCAGGTATGCCTCAGCGCCTTCCGTCCACCTTTAACGCGTCTGCAAATCGACGAGTTGATTGTCTCCGTTTTTGCCTATGTTGGCTGCGGCTTTCGCTTAGCAGGCTGGAGAGGAGGGGAGGATGTCCGTTTCGATTGATTCTGGTGAGTGTCCTAGGTCTTCAGCGTTTGGCCGGGAGTGTTTTGCTGATGTGGGCTCCAATGGCTAGGTACTACGTTCTCGGGTGTTGCCTATGGCTCTTTGCATATTGCTGGGTGAACGGGTACAGCGGATCCCTTCTGTATTTTTCAAAAACTTCCGCAAGGTGCATGAATCCTCGCTCGTCCCAACTTCTATTGTCAACAAAGGACCCTGCTCCAGATCCCGGCATACTCGATGACTCGATGACCATGAAGCGGTTGGCCGCGCTATCACATGGAGCTTGGACGCGAAGAATGAAAGTACCATAGCTGGCAACTCGAAATACGAATCGCTCAGGTTGTTTTTGGGTCCCCAGGCCCTTCGGGATGAGTTTGCTAGGGATCCAAGGTTGCCTGTTATACTTGTAAGCAGATCCCTTTCCCGCCTTCTGCTACACGAGTACTCACATTGACTGACCCATCTTCGTACACCTACAGCCCAGAAGAGACATCGACTTCATCATCGACCTTCCCACCTGCTTTTGGGAGTACGCCAACGTGGTAATCACTAGGGACACCGGATCCGTCGCCGATCTTGGTAAATACATTCACCCGCATCTTGCTCCCTCTTTTCGCGTTTTTCACGTACCTATTCTAAGAAACTCCTTCTGCTAGGCACTGCAGAGGTTTGGCGCGTAGTTCCAGCAGCTTGGGACGCTAAAGGTGGCGAAATCATGCGTTCGTCTCATCGCGAGCGCCCTTGCAGGCGACAATACCTGGAGGGAGAGCCCGAGGCCACAGCAGTTCATCGTGTTCATCCCATGGACCTTCAACGCTTCGAGCCTTTGCGACACTTTATCGTCTGGGATGCAGGTGTTGGTATGGTCAATTTGGCTGTGTACCAGGTGAGGTTTGATCATTCATCGAGCAACTCAACCCTGATAGTCAACTCCTCTGCATGTAGATCATTGGACACATCGCGCACCCTGATTCTGCGGAGATCTGCGCTTGGTCTGGGGCAAACTGTGGTAGTTTTTTCCTTGGTTTGGGGTTCCGGGAGCTTGCGAAGGTTCGTAACCTTCGACTTTGCAGCGTGGCGTCTCAAACTAACAGAGGGTTATCGATCAGACGCTTTTAATGCACCATCCTGTGCGCCTCGACCCAGCTCCGTTTGCCGACTTCAGTGAGTGTGAAGTCCTGCCTGTTTGGTCTTCTCTCGACTCGTTGGTTTATCCTCGCAGTGCAGTACTTCAGCGAATGCGATAAGCCGGACTATTCTGGCGTCAAAGACGATGGTAAGTTTCCTGCAATCGCGATCATCTTTCGAGGGCGCACTGACCGAGCAATTTGGACCTTTTCGCAGCCGACATGCTTCACTGAACATGCTTCAACATCGACAACCCCACCGTCGGGATAATCAATGGACAGCTGTCGATATCGAGCAGTTTGCTTCAAAGGGGAGTCCTCGACCCGGTCGTAGACCAGGTGGGTACCATTTTATGTATTCTTCCCCTTCTGATGTTTTCTCATCGCGTGACATGGGCTCTCCAGCTGCTCGGGAAAAAACTCCTCAATCAAGACCAGCCTACAAGTTCTTCTGCTCGTTGGAGGTTTCGCTGGCAGCGAGCACCTAGGGCAACGCGTCAAGGTAAGCCTACCAAGCTGTTCTACGGCAACGGATGATGCTGACTCCCAGATTTTTTCAGCAGCAATTCAGCAAAGGAACTCGATTCATCGCTCGCCCTCCTGACTCAGATACTGCAAAGCTTTGGGGTGCTGCGCAGTACAGGTTGGCGAAGAGGGGTTTTGGGTTCGACTCTTATCTGTCCGAAGCGGTATCGTGAAAGTGCGTAATTCTTTGCCGATTGCATGGTTTCGCCTCGAGTGCTTATTTACATTGCGAAAAGGTCAAGTTGCCCGCGGAACAGGAAGATTGGCTGAAGACGCCTGCGTACATCAAAAATAACGACGCGGGTGTCGCGATTTGCGAGAATCGGTACGTGTACCCCGCCTCTCTGTTTTTGCGGGTTGTTGACGAGTTGTGCTCGATAGGTTGCAGAACCTTGTATCGAAGGGAGTTATTTTCGTGAAAATGTACGCGCTTTTAGTCACCTGTCTACACCTTGGGGATTGATTCTGTTTTCAGGCAACGTCTCACGACGAATTTTATCTCTCAACACTCGGTGGTGACTCGTTTGTCATCTGAAGCGAATTCTCCCTATCACCGTCCGGTACGTCTGCTGCTCTCTACTATAACATACGCGCACCAAACCAAATTATACCCCTGCATAGACACCTCCTTCGTCGCCACTCTCTACACCAGCAACTCCGACAAGATTCTGTGGTGCACGGACTAAGACGAAATCCTCCAGCTCTGCAAATGGTCGACCTAGCCTCTCTGCCTACCTTCCAACACAACGCGGCCACTTTGAATACTGGTTGGTTATATATCGAGTTGGAGCTTGAGTTGGAGCTGGTTAGCGCGGAGGTTCAAGGAATTCTGTTATATCATGGGCAGGAGGGGGAAGGTACGTGTTCTGTTTGTTGTCCATCCTCTTTGTCAATTCCTTGCTTGCTCTGCGACCCAATTGGTGTAAAGAACTGATGTTTTGTTTTTATAGGGTCATATTCGATTTCCTCGAGTGAGATTCCCAGATTCGATCCCTTAGCCTTGGGGAATAGTGAATGGCCGATTCGATTCGATTCCGTTCGTCTGGCGTTCAGAGATCCAATACCAATCTACTTTTATGCTCTATCCACCGTGTGGTTCGTCCTCGTAATTTAATACACTCATTCAGTACGGCATCTTAGTGAACCGTTCAACCTCCGGCCGTGGCTCTTTGGTATTGCTTTGGGACCGTATTGGCTCCGGATGTCACGGGATGCTCGTCGATGATCAGCGTCAGGACCGCCTCGAGGCTCTCTGACCGCAACTTGAACTTGGACCACCATCCACTGTCGAAACTTTGCGATCTAACCGAGCTTTACGAACCAACCAACCAACGGACCGATATGTCTGAACTTACTGACTCTGGAGGAGGTGGAAACCTCGGCCTTCCCAACAATCCGGAGCACACGCCAACTCCATCTGGCGCTGCGACGCCAGTTACCGATGGCAGTCAAACCCCCAGCGGATTGAGAGTGTGGGCGGGGGAGAAGTATAAAAAGGGGAAGGCTAAGATGGAAAGACGCGCGCAGAAGGCGGAGAAGGGTTTCAAGTCGTTGTTCGACCGAGGCAAGCCGAAGAACGAGGGAGAGGGAGAAACAAGACCTCAAGACGCTGGGGGTGCTGCTGCTTCGGGGTCGGGTAACAACGCCGATGTCATGGGTAGGGATGGGGAAGTTTCTGAGGCCGGTGGAATGGGCGCTGTCGACACTGAGGCTGCTGCTGTTGTAGGGACCCCGAGCGCAGAGGAGGNCCCCCGGTGCCCCTGCCGAGCTTAAAACAGGTCAGGAAGCGGCATCGTATCTCCCCCAACTCTACTTACGCTGCGTCTCTTTCAGCTGCGAAGAACGAACAAACCGCTTCGGCGGAGACCCCGATCACTCCACTCGTTCCCAAGCATGAAGAGGAGGCCACCACTAGCCATGGCATCGAAAACACTCCGGCGTCCATCGGTGAGGGTTCCAGCGATGTACGACTTGGCAATAACTTACTTGCTGCTGTTGAAGCCACCGAAATGGAATCGGATACCACGGGCAGCGTTTCCCAGGCCCATNGGCGCTGAGACTGTCCCCCCTTCTATACCCTCCAACAACCTCCAAGAGACCACGTCCCCCATTCAACCCCAGGCAACCCTTACTTCAGTTGCTACAGACAATGATGACAATCCTTTGCAGAAGACCGCGCTCGCCTCCGCTGCCTCGGCGCCCGTTCTCGCTGCGGAGCAGGTCGGCGCTCACAATACACAGGAAGCCCCTGAAGGTCCGCCCCCTCCCGCCCCTGGGATGGCTCACAGCGCCGTGAAGGAGTCGACGTCTGCTACGAATTCCTCCAAGCTCTGGGCCCTCGCGGGAGGGACATTCAAGACTGCGCTGGGTATCGCGGCAACTCTCATTCCTGAGCCGTTCAAAGGTCCGGCTGAAGCATTGCTGAAAGTGGTGGATGTTGTCGAGGTATGCGTTCCTTCTCGCTTTCATGTATGTCACTCAAACGTTGCACAGAAAGTCAACTCCAACAAGGAAGAAGTGGAGATTCTGGAGCAACGTTGCAATCTCCTGGGCTCGAGTATCGTAAATGCCATTAGTCAAGGAAAGGATACAAAGCAGCTGTTGGAAGACCCGGAGCTGCTGTCGGAGCATCTGAAGCTGCTGCCAGAGGATCTGAAGGATAGCGTTCGACGTCTTGTGGTGTACGTATCTTCTTTCGATACTTGGTCCAACATCGAGTGACCTTCTGGCCACAGGGGGATACAGGACACTTTGAAGGCCACGTATAAGGAAAAGTCGACAGGATTAGCGGCGTACGTGCTGGTGGAGGATGATGTGGGGGTTCTCAAGACCGCCAACAAGAAACTCGACGAACTCTTGCAATGCTTTTGGGTACGCTTCTAATAGGCCTTATATCTTTGTAGTAACAACTCACGCGTGCTTGACAGATCGAAAATCACATCGCAGGGATGATTGTCTTGAGCAACATCCTCGCCACTGTTCAAGAGCAGGCAGAATGGATGCAGGGTCTCTCTACGCTTGACAAACACTTCGAGGTCTGTCCTCCGTGTACGTTTATCAATGGTCGTTTTCATTAACTGGACAAGTAGAACACTGCTCTTGACCGACTCAACTGGGTTTCCGGTGCTGCGTATGACTCGCAGGAGGTTGCGGACAAGGTTGTGTCCTGCTTTGAAGGTACCCGCGCCACACTGTTGGCTAATGTCGGACGCTGGATGAGTGGTTCTACCTCTGATGGCCACCCTCCACTCTATGTTCTCGATGGGATTGCTGGGATTGGCAAGTCTACCGTGGCTATAACTGTAGCACAGCGTGCAGCAGGCATAAACTCTCTTGGGGCAACGTTCNTTTTTTTCTCGAGATCAAGAGGATCGAAAGAAATCTTTGGGCTTTGTGCATACTATTGCATATCAGCTTGCCCACTATGATGCATCTTATGGCACGGCTATTTCATCTGCCATTACAAAGAATCGTGACGCTCTAGGCAAGGTTCTCATGGAGCAGTTCAACTTGCTTGTTGCCAAGCCACTCTGTCCACTGCTTGAGAAAAGAATAACTCCACTTGTTCTGGTGTTTGACGCTCTGGATGAATGTGTTGAACCTGATGCCTCTAATGTTCTGAAACTTATCATATCCTCAGTTTCTCAGTTGCCAAATGTCAAGGTGTTTCTTACCACCCGCCCAGAGCTTGGACTCAGAAACAAGTATCTGGGCACACCAAATGCAAATGTCTTCCATCTGCAGGAAATAGAGGACCTGATAGTTGAACAGGATATTTCTCTGTATGTGAATTATTCCTTGTCTCCACACAACATACAGGAGGCTCTAGGGGATATATTTGACCTTTGCTGGCAACCCACAGTGGAGGAAAAGGCTAAACTTGCCAAGTTATCTGGGAAACTCTTTATCTTTGCATCCACTGCCATCAAGTTTATACTTGATAGCCAACACCTTGATCCTAAAGGCCAACTTGCAAGTCTCTTGAATCAGCAGTCTGATAGTTCTGGCCCACTATCTAAACTGGGTGGCTTATATCTCCATGTGCTCAAATCTGCCAAGCCTGATGAAAATGCAGCAAACTGGCTGGAAAAATATGAAATGATTGTTGGTGCCATTCTAGTTATCCAGACTCCTCTTTCTGTCTTGATTTTATCCAGGCTGTTGAATCAGACAGAAAGTACTATCAGAGCTGCTTTGGGCAACTTGCATTCAATTCTTGCTCCATTGGGTAAAGGCCCTACCCTTACATACAAGGTCCATCACAAATCTTTTCCAGACTTCATCACTAGCTCCTCTTGTCCTGCTGAATTCCAAATTGTGGAAAAGGAGCAGCATTTGGAATTGGCCAAGTACTGCCTAAAAGTGATGAACAGGCAGCTCAAGTTCAATATTTGCCAAGTGTCTGTGCCCTCTGAGGATCAATACAAAGAGCTGGATGATTTGCTCAAGAAAGGCCTAAGTACAGACCACATCTCCAAAGAGTTGGAATATGCAGTGTGCTACTGGGCCAACCACCTTGGCAAACTGGAGGGAATGGACTCAGATCTAATTGCCTTGTTAGAGGAATTCTCAAGGAAGCATCTAATGCATTGGCTTGAAGTATTGGCCTACATCAAACAGCTGGACATAGCACACATTATGCTGAAAATAACCTTGGCAAAATTGGTATGTCAACTGTAGATGGTAAACATGGTCTAATATTTACTAAAATATATCACAATAACTGTAGAAGAGTCACAATAGCTCAGAGTCATTGAAACAAACCATTCAAGATAGCCAGAGATTTCTTTTGCTAAACTCTAGCATTATCAGGAGGGCACCTTTGCATATATATTGGTCTTGCATACCTCTGGCACCAAAGCAAACAACCATCCAGGAAATGTATCAAGAGCGAATGGATCAAGTACATGTTACAAAAGGAGATACAACATGGCCATTGGAGCTTGCAGTTTTAAAGGGCCATACAGAGTATGCAATAAACAGTGTTGCCTTCTCACCTGATGGGCAAAGGCTGGCATCTGCATCAAATGATAGCACAGTGTGCCTGTGGGACAGCCAAGCAGGAACCCTTCTTGCCACTCTTAAAGGTCATTCCAAAGGGGTAWACAGTGTTGCCTTCTCACCTGATGGGCAAAGGCTAGCATCTGCATCCTATGACAAGACAGTGCACCTGTGGGACAGCCAAGCAGGAACCCCTCTTGCTACTCTTGAAGGTGAATTTCTTTTCTTGGATTTTGTTCACTCTTCAACATTCTATACCCATCTCACAAAACATGCCCCCTCTGTTTCTGGATTGGTTAAAGTTAAACTGACTGGCCAGCCTTTGTCACTAACTGTGGTTCCAATTTGCTGGTTTCCATCAAGTTGGCAGATTTCCACAGTATCTTTTAACTCCACACTTTCACTTGCAGCCATTGGCTGTCAAAATGGCAGAGTTTATTCTCTTGATCTTTCCCAAGTTCCAAACAACCATAGTTAATCCAGAATTTTTCAGATTTAGACTGACTTTTCTCAAAACACTTGCATGTACAGTATTTGTTGTACATTAACATAAATTCACTTTCACTTTATCNTTTTTTTTCTTCCATGTTCATTGTGAGCCTTTATTAAATATACTGCTTATTGAGCAGCAGGAAGGAGGCTGGGACAGAAGGGCAGGTTACCAACTCTGGCCACAAGACCATCAATAGTGAGACTAGGCCAAAACTGGCAATCCATTGTCACAAACTGTTATTGGGACCATCATCCAACCTGGACATGATGATAGCAGTTCCAACTCATTCTAACCAAAACTCAGGAAAGAATGAAGAGCGGCTGACTGAGAAAGGAATAAAATGGTGAAAGAATGAGGATAAAAAGATAAAAAAAAGTTAAGAGAAGGGGAAAGGATAAGGGAATAGACAATACAACCTCAATCACTCACTAAAAGGTGCTAAAACAATTCACAGAAGGTGCACTTCTGATGAGAACAGTTGTAACATTAAAACAGTGTTGAGGCTAAATATCCTAGCAATCTGAGCATCAACAGCTCTGGCTGCTCAGGGAGGCTTCTTTACAGGAACTGCAGACTAACACAGAGTTGTATGAACAACTCTCAGCAGGGAATGTCCACTCTTTTCTCAGCCAAATTTTTGTAGGATGCAGTAGGAGATCCTAATGGGCTTTCCTTGATTAATATCACTGCTCTTTTGACTTTCTCCCAACTGAAAGGGATAATGACATCAGTCACAAGATCAAAATAAGGAAGTATGAGAATGGTTATGTACTCATTGTCAAGCATTTACTGTGTTTTCCGATGGAGCAGGTGGATTTTATGGCTCTCAGGTGCTGAACAGCTGATTTGCACCAAAGGCATGGCGCAGAGGTCAGCGCTACAGCTGACATTGCTGCCCTTTGTGCAGATATCAAACTTCAAGGTCTCCACACGCCCAAACTGAACCGCTCAATGGTCAGCATCAGGACCACCTCAAGGCTCTCTCACCGCAACTTGAAGCACCATCTGCTGCTGAAATGCTGTGATCTACGTAACTGGGCTTTTCTTAAACCCATCTGTTTCCAGCAGAAGAAAGAAAGAATCATACCAGCAACTGGAGGCTTGACACTCCAATGCAGTCTTGCACTTTGACGCCGGCCACCAGTGTCAGACCCCAAGCTGGGCACGTCAAATTATGGAGAAGGTGAGCAGCATCAAGACCATGCTTTGTACAAAAACACCGATGGATTAGGGAAAGGTGAATCTCTATGATACTGGGGTTGGGGTGCAGTGGTCCCTGGTGTTGCTATTGCCGCTGCCCCGATCGAAAGCGTTGAAGATGCTGTATCATCCCTCCAAGCTACCCCCACCTCAGCTGCGAAGAACGAGTACAGCGCCGCAGTGCGCCTGTGGGACAGCCAAGCCGGAATCCTTCTTACCACTCTTGAAGGCTAGATGATTAGATTTCGAAAACTCGGATTTTCCGACAATCCTCAAACCATTTTACCGCTGTAACCAAAACGGGGTTGGGTAGGAAGGTCCGTGAAAGCCTCGACGTAGTCCTATTTTGCGTCGTGACTGGGGTATACGTAAATACCCAACATGTAGTCCGCACAATACATGTACTTGCGCGACTTCTATTCTCAAAGATGCATCCAGGAACATGAAGAAAGGACAAGAAAACAACCCGTGATTCAAATGGTGGAAGATGGGCTGGAGAGATCCTCACAGCTTGGAAAGTTGAGGAAGGTGCGAAAACGTATCCCAGACTATCGATCTGACACGTCGATTTTCTCGAGCTGGGACCTAATACATCTCTCCTGGTTCAACCAAGTCGAATGCGCCTTTCTTGTCGTCGCAGGTGAAGACGCGTTTTGTGAAGATTTGGAAAGAGGGGGCGGCTTCAGTGCATACTGTGACGATAGCAACGAGAGCAGAGCCTGTCAGTTGATAGTCAGTGCTTTAGACGCAGCATAGAATGATAGAAATAAGTACTCACGGCATACAGCATGCTCCTTCCCAAATTAAATTCAAGGTGACGCATGATTCCCGGGATGATGCTTGCCAGAAGGAAGTGTGAGGCGACGGTGAACACACCAAGGGACGGTCATTGGATAAATGCTCATTTGGTAGACGATCGAGTAGAACATGACGCTTCAGCCAGAGAGGTGATGAAGGCAATGATCAGGAAGGCGACGATGAGCATTTGCTTTTCGCGTTTGAAGGTGTACTAGATCTGAGGGAGGAAGAGGGAGGTGTACCAGGAAGGAGTTGTCCAGGGAAAGAAAGATAGTTAGCGAAGGAAGACTAGGGAAGTCATGGAATAAGGAACGTACCACGGCTGAGGTAGTGAAGGACGCGATATAGTCTGAAGTGTAGTCGGAGATTTGGCAATGGCTGTGTTGCATGGGACGGCAACATCCACACTGACGCCAGGAAGAGCTGGGATGCTGCCAGGTCGGTCAGAATGGCGGAGGAAGGGGCTGATAGGCATTACATAGTGATTGCACCTTGTTGTTTCGTTAGACGTGTGCCGGAGCACCTACACAGCTGAAAGGCTACGAACTGTAGTTCAAATGAGATCGACCGAAGTGTGCGGTTAATTTCTTGACACCAACCTTCAGGAGGTTGAACGACAAATATGGAGCGACGCAGAGACACCACCGTACCTGCAATCTACAAAGGAGTTTCCACCAGAGTTGATGCGCGAATTCACCAGCATGAGCTGCAAACCGCATCTCAGAGTACTCGGAGAAGATGTCGAGAGAGCAAGGCGTTCCTAGCCTTGTATACATCTCGTACGCATCAGCGTGGTAGTTGGTTCTCCAGACAGCATAGATCGACTATGCTGTCGCCAGAACGCGGGTGACGATTTCGGTAATACCAGAGAAGACATGCAAATGAGACTCGAGGGATACAGGCAAACTTCGAGGGACTTACCTGTGTGATACCGAGTGTTGTACAATTTCCAACAGATATTCCAAGCGGCCAGAATTGAAGGAATATGAACGTGTTTGTCGCCCTGTGAAGAATGAGAATACGTTGTATGAAACAGGATATGGACTCACCTTCGCCATAGTCCAACAAGGATTTGGACGCATTGCTGGGTGAGGAAGACAGCACCAGATAGTTCCGGCGACTGCAGCATAACCACGCCCTCTGGATCAACCACCTTGAAGAGGTCCTAATCGAAGTGTGTTGGACTGGAGCAGGGAAACCGATGATGCATGGAAGGCTTTGGGATTCTCAGCTAGCGGGGCAGAGGAAAAGTAAGCAAAATTCAACGCATGGTGGTCTTTTGCACGGGATGAATCTGGCATCGGCCTGTCGGTAAGCTATTGCCGGCGGTTCGGACTCCGACGTCATCCACCGAGTTCAACCAAACAAGCGTAGAATTACCCTCATAGCTAGGACCTCGAAGGGCTTGCGCCTACGCTAAAGAATGCCCATCATGTCCTCAGTCCTTCATTACTCATGCTCAACTTCCACAAAGGCGACAGCAGATCGTTCAGCATGGAGCCTTTCCTCAGCAGCACCGTGACCAGGTTATTCGACATCGCATTCGCCCCTGCCTCCATTGCGCTCGTTCGGTCATGACATCAGAGACGGTCATGCGTCAACGCCATCTGCCCGCGTTCAACAAGTCTGCAGGCGATGAGTCCCCCGCCTCCATCTTAGCCTCCGGTGAGCGGTAACCGGTAGATATCCGATAGCGTTTATCCGAGCCTGTAATGTCAACGAAGCGCCCCCTCCTCCGGATCCCATCATGCTTGCTCTACGACAACGTTGGTTGCGGTACTACGTGGAGCTTAGGGGCAAAGAACGTGACTCCCATGGCCGGCACCTCGAAATGCAAATAGCTCAAACTGTTCTCAGAGCCCCGTGCGCTTCGAGACGAGTTTGCTGTGGATCCTAGGTTGCCCCATATTCCGGTAAGCCGCAAATCTCGTTCACCTCTTCTCCCCCTTGAGTATTCATGATGACTTGCTCAATTTCAGCCACCTCTTACAGCCTGGGAAGAGACCTATTGACCGGAGACACCGGAGCCGTTGCCAATCCCGGTGAGTGTTCTGCCGCGTTGCACCCCACTTTCTCTTCTCGAGTTTCTCGCGCTCCGACTCTAATTATCATTCTTCCCCTTAGAAGTTTGGCTCACAGAACGCGCAGAAGCCTGTGAAACCATGTACGAGACAACTAAATCGTAGCCGGCCTGGCAGCGAGCGCTCATGCAGGCGGCAATACCTGGAGGGATGGGTCCAAGATCATCACTGAACCCGAAGCCCCTACCATTCATTGCGTTCACCTCACCGAACTTCACTATTTCACGCATTTGCACGAATTTATCGTCTGCCATGCCAGCCGCGCTTCGGTTGATTTCGCTGTGTACAGGGTGAGTTTTGAACATTTTTCTTATCAGGGAGCTCAATCCTGATCATCAATTGCTCTACGTTTTAGATCATTGGACAAGTGGCGTGTCTTGAGATTGCGGAGATGCGCTTGTTTCTGGATTCGAGGTTCCGTGAGCTTGTCAAGGTAGGCTTCCGTTCTTCCACGGTGGTGTCTCTTTTCTAACCAAACCCCCTAGATCATACACTTTCGGCGGACCATCCTGGGTACCTCGACCCAGCATTGTCGTTACCCCAGCGAGTGTGATGCCCTGGGTGCGAAGCCTTGACTTACCAGGATATATTCCTAGTGCCTCCTTCAGCTAATCTGATAAACCGAAACATTCTGGTATCGAAGATGGTAAGTTTTCTTGCGGTTGCGATCTTCCCTCGAAAGGACCGTGAGCAAACGACTTACGCTCTCTCGCAGACAACATATTCCAATTCATCCACTTCAATGTCAAGACCCACACGACACCGCCGTTGGCCCCACCAATCGGAAACCTGCTCCGAAGAGAAGTGTTTGGCCCGGTTGTAGATCAGGTGGGTAGAGCTTTGTATGTATTCTTCCCATTCTGATATTTGCTCATTGCGTGACATAGGTACTCAAAATGCATGAAGAACAACACCCCCGAGTCCTTTAGCTGGTCGGAGATTTCGTAGGGAGCGGGCAGCTTGTTGAGCTTAGCAATTCGTTTCACGAGGAAGTTCACCCTTGAATCGCACAGCAACAATTCGGCAACCGTTTATGGCTCACCCTCTTGACGCAGATACCGCGACGTTACATGATGCTGCGCAGTACGGCTGGTTGAAGAGGAGTTTGGTCTCGACGGCGACTTGTGCGAGGCCGTATATCATGAAGGTGCGACATTCTTTGTCGATCATAAAGCTTGAGCTGGGTGTTTACTTGGTGAGCAGACCAAGTTGCCCACGGAACGGGAAGATTGGCCGAAGACGCCTGCGGATATCGAAATTACCATTGACAAGAACGTCCTAGCCCCTCAAAGCACTCCTCGCGGATGGGAACGTCGTGACTTGGGCTCAAACTTGTTCAACGCTTCGCTCTCCGGTATCGGCTTGACGCGAGAATTAATAGGGTTGCGTTTCGATTGAGAAAGAGCACCAAAAATCAATACCTTTCGGCGACTTCATCAGGGCTATGGGGTACTAACTTGGATTGGGCCAAAGGATCCGTTCATTGTGCTTACCCTAAACGGGCGGTAGAGGTATGTTTGCATTCCCCTCCGGTCTTCTGCCATGATCTGATGTTCCACTCTCCACCCCAGAACAACGCAGTCAGTTGGCTCTGGGACCATGGAGTGGTGCACCAATTGTGCTTCCTCGGTCGCTACGTCCCCAATCTCACCATCTAGATGGGGTACTTGCAGGATGTCCGGCGAACGAAATGTCCGTCAGGATGGACGACAATTACCACATTTTCAAGTTGCAGTACCTCTCACATCCCTCAAATATCTGACGTCGAATTCAATGTTTTCTATCGCAAGTACTCTACCAAAGCCAAGCAAGTCGTTCTCCGGTATTGGTGAACTGAAACCCGCAAGGTGGAAGCCCTGCGTACACTTTATCCGAGGTTTGGCGAAAGTGGGGTCCATTCAAAGGGGTTGTTCAAGATAACATACGTGTTCAACGCCAGGCATGTGGTTCGAGGGGCGAGTTAAATTCCGGGAAACTTTCAAGCGAATATGTATCTTATCTTGTGTCTTATGCCGGAGCAGCACAAAAATAAACTCGGAACTGTCTCTCTGGCACTTACAGGCCGCCTTCCACCTGCTTGTGGTGGGTTCGCGTCAATCCGCAGATGGAAATTTAGCACGGTTGTGACAGAGAGAACTTCGAGTCCAATTTGATATTCAAAGTGGCTATGATGATAGGTACGTGTACAGAGGGCCATAATCAAGGGAGACGGACCAAGATACGAGAAAGAAATTACAAAGATACAGGGATGGAACACGCATTGGTAAGGCAGATGTACAGCAAAAGTTCGCGCTCGAGAGAGAGAAACCCCCGAGAAAAAATATAAGGATAAGATTATTGGTAAGACGCAGCTTCGAGAAGACAATGGACGGGAAAAGAGGTCAAGAAGTGACAGGAGGGGTACATCGACAACCTCGACCTTAGCGGGTTTTGCAACGGGAGATAGAATATCTGTGAAGTCAGATGCACGCAAATCGTGGCATCATTGTTGACAACCTCGACCACGGCGGATTTCGCAGCGGGAGACAGACTACCTGTATTGTCGAATAATGGTTGCAAGATGGTGGCGATGTGCGTTGGCGGATCGAGAAAAGGTGTTGAGAGTGTAGAAGTTGATAATGGAACAGACGCTGCGAGAACAGGGTCGTCGGCGATTGATGAATATGCACAGGGGTCGGACGTCCTTCTGTCAGTGTGTGAGCGAGAGTATCAACCAAAGTATGCCCAGTCACTTACGTTTTTGCCCTCCTAATTTGAATCTTCGTCGAGTTCAAGGATTCAAACCAGCGTGGTCAACGGTTGATGAAATCGAAAGGTTCACAAGGAATTCAGATGTAATTCCCTCTCCTGATGTACTGTCAGGAGGTGCTGGCGACCTGGTATCGAAGGAGGGAGTGAATCCAGTAGGAGGAGCGTTCAAGGACTATTGGTAGGGCGGGGTCAGATGCTGAAACGGGAATTCAATCAAGTTGTTACATACCTCGTCGACAGATTGGACTGCGTCTTCCACAATCTCCGTAAACCTGGACGAGGTAGGTTGATCGGGAGGATACTACTGAGAAAGCGAAACNGGGGGGATGAGCTACGAAGGCGAGGGAGGACAAGACATGGAACAAACCCTGTCGACCCGGTGTGATTTTGTCTCGCAGTGCGTACGTTCATCGACCATTATGTTGTCGCCCTTGAATATGACAAATTCGATGTTGTACCTATGGCTCTCCATGTAAAGAGCATCGGGAGGGATGGCGTCCTCGTCCTCGTCGACGCCAAGCACTGGCAAAGGATACTTGAAATAGTCAGTTTCGAAGTGCGTGCTCCACGAGGGTTGACGATATTGGGACTGTCGCAAATGAGAAAGCTGGTGTTGCAAGCCTGTCAAGTTGGAAGTGATTTATTCCATCATTGCCATCTTCAAACCCCGATTCGCGCTTGTTCTTCCCCTTCACGTTGCACATCGGCTGATCAACCGCTCAACCACGCTGGGAACCGTGAAAATGGCGAGGACGGCTCAGCTGCCACCGAGCAAGGTGCGTGAACTTGCCCTTCATTTGAAGTGCTTACCAACGAACCGCCCGTTCTCCAGATGATGTCAATATCCTTGCAACCTTCATAGCTGGGACATCGGATACACCCTACGCTGGGGGCTCCAAGCAAAAGTTCCTCAGTTCTCCATCCACGTATGCCCAACTTCCCCAACGGCAACAGCGGATGGCTCAGCATGGAGCCGTTCCTCAGCAGCAACAACGCTCAGCAAATTTTGCCGCAAGTGACCAGTGCGGTTCATTCGACATTGCATTCGCCCCCGCCTCCATCACCCTCGTTCAGTCACAATAGCGAGTCACTCATGCCTCGACGCCCCGCGTTTACAATGCGCGTGCAGAGTCGATGAGTCTACCGCCTCCATATTTGCAGATCTTGCCTCCGGGCATTACTCAGCAGGTTGCGAAAGAGGTTTCGGTGAGTTCTCTTGATTCCTTGGTGGAGAGTGTGGTGCCGATGTGGGCTGCAATGACAAGGTACCACGTACTCCGGTGTTGCCTTTGGCTCTTCGCGTATTGCTGGTAGACAGGCGCAGGTATGTGTGCTTCACGTCTGTTTTCGTGGCTTGTTGACGAGCTGTGCGTGCTAGATAGGTTTCAGTAGTTCGCGTCAAAGGGTGCAATCATTAGGAGAGGGTGCGTTGTTTCTGTCGCTTTCTTAGTTTCTATATCTCGGATTTTAATTTTGATCTTTCTCCAGGCAACGCCCTGCTGCCAAATTCTGGAAAGCTTGTTGGCGACGCTAATCTCTCAACGTTCAGTACCGAACCACTTGCTATTGCAAGCAAATTCTCCGAATCACCGTCCGGTACGTCTACACTTCTCCCCATCATGACCTACGCACACCAAACTAAATTCTACACTTGTGTAGATGCCTCCTTCCTCGCTACCCTCTGCGCCAGCGGCTCCGAGAAACTCACGCGATACACAGTCAAAGGCGAGGAAATGAACCCTGAGCTCTGCCTGCCTTCCGGCAGAACGCGGCCACTTCGAATACGTTGCTGGGTTCTACACCGAGTTTGAGTTTGGGTTGGAGTTAGATATTGTAAAATTCGAACTATCTTGTTGTATCATGGGCAGGAGTTCAGAAGGTACGTGCTGTTCTTGTCTATTCTTCTACCCTCTGTGATCGAGTTAGATATCATGAGCTGACAGTTTGTTGGGTATAGGGTCACATTTGACTTCCTCGTATGAGGTGTCTCAGGCTTGGTATCTTGAACCTTGGATCTTGGGTGGCGGACTTTGTTTCGTTCTCCATTCGCTGTCTGGAGATGCAATACCGATGCATTTTTTTAGGCTTGATCTACCGTTTACATGTGTGCTTCTCGTTTCGCGTGTTACTATGCTCGTCAATGACGAATATTTGCAACGCCCTACCCACCCCACAATTCGTGCAGTTTTCCAGATAATCTCGAGAGCGCATCGGCTCTGGGCCGACGGAGCATCGGCCGAGGTATCCAGAATTAGACGCCTCACCGCAGAGTCACGGGATGCTTGTCGATGATCAGCTTCAGAGCTGCCTCGAGGCTCCCTCACCGCAACTTGAACTTGGACCACCATCCACTGTCGAAACTTTGCGATCTAACCGAGTTTTTCGAAACATCCAACCAACCAACCGATATGGCCGAATCTACTCACTCTAGAGGACGAGGTGATCGTGGTCCTCCCGACAATCCGGACCGCAACACACCGATCTCGTCTCGTGCTGCGACGCCAGGCCCCGATGGAAGTCGACCTTCCAGCCGAGCCAGCCGGTTCAAAGAACGACTTGTGGAGAGGGTTGACAGGGCGGAAGAGAGGATGCAGAGGATGAGGAAGAATGTTAAAAAAGGCTTCAAGACTTTCCTAGGCATAGGGAAGCCGGAGAACCAGAGGGAGGGGGCGACGAGTGCTCAAGACGTTGCAGGTTCCGGTGTTTCAGCGACCGACGGTATTGGTGTCATGGGTGGAGATGGGGAAGCTTCTGCAGCCGGTGAGCCGTAGACACTCTTTTCAGTGGCGCAGCAGTTGGATTGACTCTGAGCGCAGAGGAGGCTCTCGGTGCTTCCGCCGAACTTGAAACCGAAGCATCTCTCCCTCAGCCCTACGCTGCATCTTCGTCAGCAAAGGACGAGCAACCTGTTTCGCCAGAGGCCGCGATCACTCTAATCGTTCCGAAGCCTGTTCCGGATGAAGACAAGGCTGCTACTATGCAAGGCATTGAAGACAACTCGGTCGTCATCGGTGCAGGTTCCGGCGCGGTACGACCGGATGACAACTCCCCTACCGCCGTTGCAGTCANCCCCGGAACCAGATACCGTGAGCGGCGCTCCTCCAGCCCATAGCGCTGAGACTGTTCCCCCCCTCCGTCCCCGCCGACAACCTCCAAGGGACCGTGTCGTCCTCTCAACCCCAGGCGACCCTTCCTTCCGTTGCTACAGACGATGACAACAAGCCTTTGCCAGAGACCATAATCGCCTCCACTGTCTCGGCCCCCGTTTCGGCTGAGGAGGGGGGAGGTGGTGCTCGTACTACGGAGGAAGGCGTTGAAAGTCCGCCCGTTCCCGCACCAGAGACGGCTCACAGTGCCATGAAGGAGCCGACGTCTGATAAGAACCCCTCCAAAGGTTGGGACATTGCGAANGGGGACATTCAAGACTGCGCTGGGTATTGCTGTAACCCTTGTACCGGAGCCGTTCAAAGGTCCAGCTGAAGCATTACTGAAGGTGGTGGACATTGTCGAGGTATGCTTACTTCCTATTTTTGTTTCATACACGTCGCTCGAATGTCGCACAGAAAGCAAACTCTAACAAGGAAGAAGTGAAGATTTTGAAGAAACGTTGCGACCTTCTGGGCTCGAGTGTTGTTAACGCTGTCAAGGGGAAGGATACAAAGCTCCTGTCAGAGGATCTGAAGGATAGCATCGGACGTCTTGTCGTGTACGTATCTTTCTTTAGACACTCAGTCAAACATTCAACATTTTGGCTATAGGGGGATAAAGGATACTTTGGAAGCTGCAAATAAGGAGAAGTCGAAGGGATTCACGGCGTACGTGCTGGCGGAAGATGATGTTGAGGTTCTCGAGAACGCAAACAAGAAACTCGACGAACTCTTGCAACACTTTTGGGTATGCTTCTAACCCTACTATATCCTTGCAATGACAACTCACTCATTGTTGATAGATTGAAAATCATATTGCAGGGACAATTGTCTTGAGCGATATTCTTGCCACTGTTCATGACCAGGGAGGATGGATGCAGGGTCTCTCGGCAACACTTGGCAAGCACTTTGAGGTTTTGCAGGGTCTCTCTGCAACTCTTGACAAGCATTCTGAGGTCTGTTCTCCATGTCTGATCTTCAATAGCTATTTCCATTAACCATACACACAGAATTCTGCTCTTGACCGACTCAAACGGATTCCTGGCACTGCTTATGACTCGCAGGAGGTTGCAGCCAAGGTTGTGTCATGCTTTGAAGGCACACGTTCCACACTGTTAGCTAATGTTGGGCGCTGGATGGTTGGCCCTGTCTCTGATGGCCATAACCCTCCACTCTATGTGCTTGATGGCATTGCTGGGATTGGCAAGTCTACTGTGGCTATAACTGTGGCCCAGCGAGCCGCAGGCATCAACTGTCTTGGAGCCACCTTTTTCTTTTCTCGAGATCAGGAAGATCGAAAGAAATCTTTGGGTTTTGTGCATACCATTGCATACCAGCTTGCTCACTATGATCCATCTTATGGACAAGCTATTGCAGCTGCTATCAATAAGCAGCCTAATGCTTTGGACAAGGTTCTTGCTCAGCAGTTCAGCTTGCTTATTGCTGAACCACTCTGTCCATTGCTTGAGCAAAGAGCAACCCCACTTGTTCTGGTCTTTGATGCCCTGGATGAATGTGTTGAGCCTGATGCCTCAGCACTTCTGAAACTTATCATATCCACAGTCTCTCAGTTGCCAAACACCAAGGTGTTTCTCACCACTCGTCCAGAGCTGGGACTGAGAAGCAGGTATATGGACACAAAAGATGCACACATCTTCCATCTTCAGGAAATAGAGGACCTCATAGTGGAGAAGGATATATCTTGCTATGTGGACTACTGTTTGTCCCCACTCAATATGCAAGAGACTCTAGGAGATTCATATGACTCTGAATGGGAGCCAGCCCAAGAGGCAAAAGATAAACTCATCCAAATGTCTGGGAAACTCTTCATTTTTGCATCTACTGCTATCAAGTTTATACTTGACACCTGTCAACTTGATCCTGAAGGCCAACTTGATCTTCTTCTAAGCTTGCAGTCTTCTGGTGATAATCCCCTATCAGAGTTGGATGACTTATATTCTTTCATCCTCCAATCTGCCAAACCTTCCAAGCATCCAGAAACCTGGCTTGGTAAATTTCAAAAGATTGTTGGAGCCATTCTTGTGCTTCAGACTCCTCTTTCTGCCTTTACTCTGTCAAAGCTTTTGGATGAAACAGAGAATAAGCTCAAGGCCACTCTTGGCAATTTGCACTCAGTTCTTGCTCCATTGAATGAGGAGTCTACTGTTATATACAAAGTTCACCACAAATCCTTTCCTGACTATATCACTGGCCCCTCTTGTCTACCTGGGTTTCAGATTGTTGAAACAGAACACCATTTGGGTTTGGCCAAGTGTTGCTTGGAAGTAATGAACATGCAGCTGAGGTTTAATATTTGCCAGGTGCCTGTGCCTTCAGAAGATCAATACAAAGACCTTGATGATTTGCTCAAGGAAGGCCTGAGTGTGGACCACATTTCCAAGGAACTGCAGTATGCAATTTGCTATTGGGCTAATCACTTGAGCAAAGTATCAGAAATGGACTCAAATTTTAGCAGCCTATTGGATGAATTTGCAAAGAAGCATCTAATGCATTGGCTTGAAGTGTTAGCCTGTATCAAACAGCTGGATATAGCACACAGTGCATTGAGAGATGCCTTGGGTATGCTGGTATGTGAAATTCCTATAAATGTACTTGTTAAATATTCACTAAAATATACCATAATAATATTAGGCAAGTCATACTGGCACTAGTACAGACTCACTAAAAGAAATCTTCCAAGATAGCCAAAGATTTCTTTTGCTAAACTGTAATGTTATCAAAAGAGCACCTTTGCACATATATTGGTCATGCATACCTCTATCACCAAAGCAAACAATCATTTACCAACTGTACCAACAGCAAAATGATGCAGTAAAGATCCAAGAAGGGGATACAACATGGCCATTGGAGCTTGCAGTTTTACAAGGCCATTCCAATGGGGTAAAGAGTGTTGCCTTCTCACCCGATGGGCAAAGGCTGGCATCTGCATCACATGACAAGACAGTGTGCCTGTGGGACAGCCAAGCAGGAACCCTTCTTGCCACTCTTAAAGGCCATTCCAATTCAATAAACAGTATTGCCTTTTCACCTGATGGGCAAAGGCTAGTGTCTGCATCAGATGATGCAACTCTGTGCTTGTGGGATACCCTAGCAGGAACCCTTCTTGCCACTCTTAAAGGTACTAGCCTTTTTCTGATCTTTGGAGATTCTTCATCAATCTATGTCCATTTAAAACAAGAAAACCCCTTGGTCTCTGGTTTGCTTGGAGTCAAACTAACTGGCCAGCCATTGTCTGCAGTTGAGACCCCAATCTGTTGGTTTCCTTCAAGCTGGGATGCATCTGCAATATCTTTCAATTCTACATTTTCGATATCAGCTGTTGGGTGCAAAAATGGCAGAGTCTATATTCTGGACATTTCTGAAGTTCTGAAAAATCAATCCACAATTTCTGAGCCTTACACAGATTAATACAGAACCTATCTAGACTGTCACCTTCTCCTTTATCAATATTGTTGTTTGTTCCAAGCTGATCCTAAGGTCCCCTTATCTCTTGTTTTTTTAGGCATACCTGACATCTTTCTTTGCCTTTGATCCTCCTCTTACATCTCCACTTCTATTTTCCAACAACCTCTGCATTTTTACCACTTCCAATGCTCTACATTATGGATTTGGTCTGGCCCACACCTTTGATGTTGGTTCTTTTGTATCTACATTCATTTGATATGGTGCTCCAAGATATTTTGCCTTCTCTATTGTTTTGTTGGATTGTGTCACTATTGAAGCCCAGAATGTGTTCATTCTTGATGTTATAGTACTCTATTCTCCAATTTCAATGCTTTGTATCAATGGTTGTTCTTCTTTCAGTGTGCCTCAAGAAGGAAGGTGAATAATTCATATAGCTATGAGGCACAGAGCAATAGAATGGCATAGCCAGTATAGATGACTAGTCTATGCTCCAGAAATAGACACCGGTATTGTGTCTAGAGTGCCTGAGCTACAACAGCTATGGTGCTACAATTATTAAATTCACTAATGTGGCTACATATAGCTGCCCTATCAGCCTGCCGTTTTGCTAATGTGCCCTAGCAATACTCCTATTACAAGTCAGAGTAGTTAACTGTAATGAAAGGTTTGATATTCTGCTCAGTGACTCTGCGAGAAAGTAGTCCACTGAATAGAGGCTGGTCCTCATACTTGATTGTGCATTCTGCTTTCTGGCGGAGACGGTCTAAGATTCGTGGTGAGACCACATTCTTGCCATCTGATGACACTTGGTCTCGGAACTCTTCCCATTTTTCCGTCATCCTTTGATTTGTTTCCTCCATCAATGTTCTGTGTGTCATGTTTTTGAGTTTGTGAAGGTTGTCTGGGTCAGTCAGAGCGTCTATGAGAGAGTTTGTGAAGAGGCCCCCTGCATGTGGCAGCTCGAATGCTTGGCCCAGATCAGACGTTGATGCAAGCACAACGTGAGAGGAGTCCTGAATGAAAACATCCGTTTCCTGAGAGGTAAGAGCACCATCCCCTCTTATAGTAATTCTAAGCTTGTCGAGTTCGGCACGCTCTTCTAGTTTCCATGGCAAGGAGTCATGAGGGGGAACAGATGAAGGTGTTCTGCAGTGTTCGTTAAATTGTGTTCCAAGAGAACCCGCATGGCAGGTGTCCATAATGAGCGTCTGAAATGGGGACTTGATCAGAGCCTTAAACATGAACTGAGTCTTTTGGCCACTCACAATGTTCTCCGTTTTTGCATCCGCAATGCGATGGATGATATCCTGGATGGTGCTATATTGAATGTAGGCTGCCTGAACGCTGGGCTTGTTGGAATACGGGTCGGGCTTTTCGGCGGCACCATACGGAACCAGGTATGTCGTTATACCGTTGGATGTCGCCTGCATGAAGCTGTGGGTGGCGAAGTAAATGAGAATCGGAGCGTCCTGTTCAACAGATGGTTTCTGCAAAAGAGCCTCTAGCTCCTTGAGAATCCGGTCCTTGGTCGCGTCCGCATTGAACAATGTTACAATTTGATCCTGAGGCACCAACAGGGAGTCTGTAAGATATGACTTGACCCTGTTCGCATCAGAGACGCACGATTGCAAGCGGGCGAATGAATTGGACTCGAATTCGTCGATCCCAACAATTATGGCATGCATGTCGTCTGCAGTCACCGAATTGAGCATCCAGTCAACGGTGTATGAGCTCGGCTTGCCACCATCTCCATCCGTCCCTTCTGTGTTGACACTCTTTTCCAGGAGGATTGGGGATTTTGCGTCGTCCCATTTGGGATTGGATGCCCACAGCAAGGTCCTTGCTACGGCTAGTAGCGCTTCGAATACGAGCCAAAGCAGGGGCCCTTTGGAATCCGCCCTGGGACTGGCCTGAACCACGCTGAAACACCCAACGTATCCAACAATGGTCAGGACCACACCAAGTATGAGGAAGAATTGACACATGCAGAGAAGGATAGTAGGGCTGATGGGGGATTGGGATGAGGTTCCCGTGAATTGGAGACTAGATGGGGTTTCTGCCTTCTCCGCGTCGTCGTGATTCGATGCCATCCGTTGCGTTGAAGGGGATGAGAATGAGGACCACGTCCCAAGGTCGGCTTTGATTGTTTGTTCGAAACGTGTATCGCCTTCGAACCTGAAGTCCGACATCGTTCGTAGGACCCTCTTCGAACGCTGATTTGAGTCCCAAAAAGCTGGGATGCGTATCCTATTACGCTTTATATACCTGTCCGTCGCCATGAACCGGAGTCTACAGTATAGTTCGTCCAGGAGTTGAAGCTGGAAGATGAACTGAATGGTGATAGCTACCATGTCGGAGCCAGCGATTCTGATGATGGGATATAACCATGTTGCATGGAATTGTCGACTTGAAAGGGTGCGGGTGATCAGGAAGACGTAGGGGAGAAGACCAAAACTACTGAGAAACACCGTGACACAAATCAAACGGATGTTCCATAGAAGAATGTCCCGAGAAAGGGAATCGACCTTGACGGATCGGATGTGTTTTTTTGAGAGAATTCGCTGCAGTTTGTCCTCGGCATTGTAGAGCTTGCGATTGCGTTCATCACGGCAAGCCAACAATGCTCCAATGCCCGATGGCGTGAACCCTGCATTGCGAAGTAGAGTTGGCCCATGAAACCATTTGAAATCGACGCTCGCCCAGAGAACGACGAATCCCGCTTTGACGATTCCAAGGCTACCAAAGATAGACATCGGTGTGGCTGCAGCGTACAGCTGCCCTCGTTCTAGAGCACAGGCGACGTGCTTCTCGCATTGTTCTGTGCCGAGAAGTGGAAGCAACGCCGATACGTCCTGGATGCCGCTTGTAGCCACCCCTATAACCCCTGTAGGATTATTAGCAATTGCATCGCCGCTGTTCATGATGATGAGAGAGGCTACAGGATGAGGCCCGTGAGACGCTTGCTTGGTCGTTAGATATCGAGGATGGCTCACCAGTTGAATAAAATGAGGTGACAAGGATAGAGGGGACTGGTTTACAGTTGACGACATCTGGCCACTTTTTAAAGCTTAAGTCGTAGCAGGATTCTCCTTTCTTGATGCTATGAGACACATGTTAACGTTGACCTCGTGCTAGGCAGAAATGGTAGTATTAAATGCACGTAGCACCAAACATGTTACATGATAACACTAAAACGAGGCAGGCAAGAATCTCGAGCATTCAATCATTCTGAAGAGAGCAAGCCGATATGTACAAAGCGAAGTCGTTCCCACGGGCAAGCATGCCTCTTTCGCTGTCGACCCCGCACAGGGCTCGCCTGGGGCGCCGTTTCCTTTACCCTCAAAGTCCTGTTGCATCCTTCTACACCATCTATTAACACGTCCGGCGGCTGACGTGCCATCAAGGCAGCGACAGGCATCGCGCACCACATCCGATGCCATCGGCGGTTCGGAAACCATACCCATTCACGCACAAAAGCCTCCATCTCGGACACGCCTTCACCATTTCCAAGATCGAGTTTGCACAAGGGTATCAGAGGATGCTGGTTAAACGTGTCCTCTTCCCCTACGGATTCCGGGCCACTGGTATCGACTATCATCTTTCGTCGATAGGTCAGCAACGGAGACTATGCATATCAAGGTCCAACTCTCTTTAGGCTTCTTTGGTCAACAAAGTTTACAGACTCGGTCGAGTTCAGGGAATGCTACACCATCTACAGTCCGAAGGACGGCCAGCCCTGCATGGGCCACGACCGTCAAGATGGCGAAGGTATCGGTCCCCAAGAATGCACCCCTGTCAAGATGGGGGGTTGTTCAATGGAGTCCCGAGGCTGAGGCCTTGATCAATCGGAACAAGGCTGGCAACCGAAAGGTCTACCTGACCCTCCAAACAGAGACCACGTACGGCCGGCCAGGCAAATTCAAATGGCTTCCTCGGAACTGGAATCAAGTACGGCGTGTCGAGCAACTGGCCGAACTTCCTGGATCCACCATCGTCGGCAGCAAGGTCAAGGAGAAATTCAGGTATGGTTTCTGCCTATGGACAACGTGATGGCTACCAAGTATGTCGGCTATGTTCATGAATATGCGACAAGTTTGCTCATTGTTCTAGAGGGAACTGGGGCTGTTACCTCCGTCCCCTCCGACTCCCCCTCCGACTACCAAACTCTCATGGACCCGCACGAGAAGCCCGAGTTTTCTAAGATCGACGCGTCCTGTGCAGCCGTCGGCCCCATCCCCGTCCCCGTCATCTCCATTCCAACTTACGGCGACATGACCGCTCCTGCTATTGTCAAGCAGCTCAAGATCCAGTCTCAGAAGTATGCCAAACAGCTTTCCGAAGCCAAGGAGATTGCGTACAAGGAAGGATTCTATAACAGTAAGATGATTGTTGGCGAGTGCAGGGGCGAGTACAAGGGCGAGCCTGTGTGGGAAGCCAAAGTCAAAGTCCGGAATAGCACGCTCAAGACTGGATTGGCGTTTGCGTATGCGGACCCCGAAGGCTTTGTCCTCTCGCGTAGCGCGGATGAGTGTGTTGTTGCACTTTACGGATCGGTGGTATTTGGATTATGGCGAGCCTGAATGAAGAAGTAGACTGAAGGGTGCGTCTTATCTACCGTGACGAGGTGTGTATTATGATATTTATCGTTCGATTCGATGCAGGTTGCTGATCAAAATGGACACGCACACCTCCGAGACCCGGCGTCCTTTCCAGAAGACTTTGGATTGCTGGGCATGTACGCGAACCTATGGTTTGTGATCGCAGCTGCCTTGGGACGATCATTTCTTGGTCGAGTTGCCGAGTGATTCGACGATCTACATAAGCTACTATACCGTCGCTCAGCTCTTACACGGTGCATCCTCCTCTTTAATCGACTCGATCATCCAACCCCAAACTAAATACGGATGCTTGTCTATTCGAACAGCGGTGGCAACTTGACTGGTATAGGTCTTGTCCCCTGGGCATCACCGCCGGCCAAATGTCCGACGAAGTCTGGGAATACGTCTTTTGCAACGGACCTGGCCTGACCCCGCGCCTCCAAAGAAAAAGCCGACGTTCTTGAATACGAATATAAGTACTTATACCCCTTCGACATCCGATCCTCCGCCAAGGACCCTCTCTAACCGGACCCCCTCAACGCTTCGGAAGCTCGGGCCTGCAGTCAAAGCGATAGGAGCCACCTTGGGATCGTCCGTATGACTAGATCGAGTAGCCTCGTCTTCGGTAGCTGTGCCTTGGTCCCGAGGAGGTTGAAGCGCCAGTACTGACTGATCGTCATCATGAAGAGGATGGTGAGAGTAGACTTCTGCGGCTGCTCCTACTGTTGGTGCTTTGTACCATAAATTTTATAAGTAGGGTATATTTTCTCGTCACGGACTCTCGTGAAGTCATTGGTCTTCTTATCTATCTGCTTTTCGGGGTGGTTGCATATACATCATTGGGGTTTGGAGTTGACACAGATACAAGCAGGTGTCATCTGTCCATCGTGACTCTGGGATATCGTGTATTCATCCAACAGTAGCTTCCGTCGCATAATCATTATGTAGTTCCAGTGTCTTTGTCCCATACTCGCAGCGAAAAAACAGTATTATCCACATCTTCACTCCTATCGAGGCCACAAGAGAATGATGGGAAACACCAATATGTAAATCACTGCGATAAGCATAGTGATTTTCATCCATAACATTTCCTCGAGCCAAACGTATGTCAGAAGGGCGGCGATCAGCGTCAGAATTCCTAGAATCAAACATGACAACCCTAGCGTCGAATGTGTCAGTCAAAAAAATCGGATACATCCAATCTCCAGGGCTTACAGTGAAACAGAGTCCACGCCCAGACCGAAGGACTGCCGCTGTACCTTTTCAATAGGCTGTTCGCTGATCCCTCTAACCATCCTGCCCTGGGGCCATCGGGATTCTTTGCAGCATGGTAAGGAACCTCTCCGAGGTAGTCCATCATGACAAAAGATGCAATCGCAGCCCCGATGTTGAAGAATATGGCATAGTAACATAGAGCTACCACCGCACACCGTTGGGATTCAGATGCGTGGGTGTAATTTTCAGAGTCTTTGAAGAACCCGATGAGTTGAGCTGCGACGGCCGCGAGAAGGGAAGACTAAAAGTAATTAGTGTGCATGACTGTTTCCTTGAGAGTGGAGGATGTGCTTACAACAACGGCCCCGTTCTGCCCAGTTAATTGCCATCCGTCTTGGATAGCACTAATCAAGCTGGGGAGGTTATCTGCTCGGCGTACCATCGTCAATCGATATTGAACCATGGGCTGGACAAATACTCAACAGGTAATCTCCGACTCTTTACGCTGCGGTTTCTTTCCCGAGTTCATCGTCGAGGTTGAAAGGAAAGTCGAAGGAACGGTTCCTCGCCGTGCAATACATGTGTAAGTTACGTTTGTCAGGTAACCTGCATCATGCTACCTCTCCATCATCATACTTCCTGTCGTCGGACGAGCGGAAGCGAATACGGTGCATGAATATAGCTATAAGATACCTATCTAATTGACAGCATATGAAAAGATAGGGGAACATATCGTCTGGCTGGAACCACCTGACAGTCCCCACAAGTGATGAAAAGCTAGGAAAAAAACGACGCACCAAGCGAGCCTCAAAACAATGCATTCATCACTTTCGCCAACCCCAAAGACTCTTGATACCCGAGATAATACCACCCTTTGAATTCTCTTTCTTTGAACTCTCTTTCGGAGAGGTCACGGTCGGCCTGAAAATGTGGCTCGTCGGTGACGAGGTTGAGACGGATTCCGACAGGTTACCTAGTGCTCTCAAACCCATGGTGGTACTTTTGACTTTCCCCTGAACCGTTAGGGGGTTGGACATTGTAGTTGCGACCGTGGGTCTGTCCTTCGTGGGTTGCACCATAGGCTGAGGTGCTCCGATTCGTTGTGGATTGTGATCGACCGGTGGGGAAGGCTGGGATGGTGGCTTAGTATTTGGAGGAACAGACCGTGAAGCAGAGGCTGGTAAGAGGTCGGGTTTATGTGAACTCGTGCTGCCAGACGAAATGCTAGGAACTGATGGCGGATTCAAAGGCGGCGAGGGTAGGGGCGGAGGTCGGGAAGCGACTGCAGAAGACAAGGCTGGTGGCGCCGCGATTGGCTCTGGCATTCCCATCG